>BQNB010044768.1:0-44684 GCA_026074375.1 Tanacetum coccineum | reverse complement strand
GTTATCTAATCTATGTTAATTTTATCCTATTTTAAACCTATGTCAGTCCTATTCCTAATTCTAACAGGAAAGGGGGGGTTTTAGCCTGAGAGACTGGCACAGTTTGGTTAGTGACTTCAATCAATTCAATGCATTTTAACCTACGCAAGCAAATAAATAAAAGATAAAAGAGCGATCGAGCCAAATATAAGAAAATTGTATTAACCATTATTATTCC
The DNA here is from genome assembly GCA_026074375.1 of Tanacetum coccineum. NCBI lineage: Eukaryota > Viridiplantae > Streptophyta > Magnoliopsida > Asterales > Asteraceae > Tanacetum > Tanacetum coccineum. The sequence goes on along the minus strand of BQNB010044768.1, from coordinate 44,467 downwards.
GATTAGAAAGTTGGTTTGTTTATTAAGTGCAATGATTTCTTCTCTCGAGATGGCATATCATTCTTAAGACTTAGGCGTTACATCATCCTAAGACCTAGACACATTAATTCTGTCATAATTAAAGCATCCGCATAAAGCATCCTTATATGCTGATTATAATCTAGCTTAGGGATTAAAGCAAGGGTGATCTTGTTAAACCCTAGCTCATAGAGACTTTACCTACTTACCGCTTAGTGTTAATTTATACACTAGTAGTCCACTTGTCTAACTATCTAATGGAATCAGAACGTTATTTGTTGAATTATCTAGGTCACCTACTAGTCAACACGATTAATAAACCATTGGCAATATCTAATTAACTAGTTAAGCCCGAAGCGTATCCTAGACACAAATTTAGAAGGACAATATTTGTGATCCTATGATTCTAGATGTATAAATCACTATATATAGAGCTATCCCAGACTCTAGATTGCTTGGTCCGTATCACTAGATCCAGTTGAATGATAGGTTGCATACAAAAGCACGTAAACAAGTATAAATTGATAAACATAAACAAGCATTCAATGATAAATCAAGAAATCGAGATAAACAAATACCAAACATTCAGATCTTTATAATAATGGCTAATACCCAAAGGTATTATCCTTCAAACGTCATAATAAATACAAAAGCAATTATTTAGCCAAGGTAAACTAACCGAGTTAACGAATGATACCAAAAACTAAACGATTACTAAAGTATATGGAATTACACGTTTTCTCCTATGGAATTGATAACGTTGCTTGATCTCTTCTGCTCTTTTTCTCCTCTGAAAATCAACTTTTATGGTTTAGGTATTGAGAATATAATTTAGCACACTTAAAACTCGGTTTTGAGTTTTCTATTTATATTGTCTGGAGTCGGTTTCGATACGGCGTATCCAAGGCATTGGATATGGCGTATTGGGGTTTCTTGGAGTAGGGACCACGTTTGATATCTTCTAGAATATTCACATACTATATCTTCAATACGGCGTATTGAGTTTCTCTGGATACGACGTATTGAGCTTGTTTCCTTTGTGGTCTTTGGTGAGTGCAGGCACGGATACGTCGTATCTTCCTTAATGGATACGGCTTATTAGTCTTTAGAATAGTAATCTTCATTTAAGCTCCAGAATGCGCGCCTTTTGATAATATTCACCAAGTACTCTATAATTACTGCAATCTAAATGTAATTGGATTAAGTAACAATTCTTTGCAATAACTATACAAAATAGGTTAATAACATGGGATAAATGATGCTATAAAATAGACGTTATATGATTTCATCAAATATCCCCCCAACTTGAATCCTACTTGTCCTCAAGTATCTTTAGAAAGTTTCATTAAAAATGTATCCCTAAGAATATTTTCCGTTAAAGCATTTATTTGATATTACATGCTAACAACGCAAACACCTCACGAAATAAAAAGATAAAAACACTCAAATCACTTAACTAATCTATGTGGTAATATGTAACTAAATCGCTCAATTGCTCGGTCGTGAAAAGTATTCTATCATGAGCTTGGAAAGGATACACATCTACACCACTAAAGCCAAGGAGTAACAATTTTATAAAGGTAAATATGGGTTTTTGTATGGAAAGGCTTACGGTTGATCATTCTACAATCTTTCACCAGAAGTACCACTCCAACAGGGCAGCTGAAGCACACATACATGGCCGTAACAATGGAATAGACATGTGTGTTCGATCACATCCCCATTCGAATTTAACCAACAGTTAGGATGAAGAATGATATAGGGTAGGAACCTTCTAACTTTCACCAAAAGTCGTAAACCAACGAGGCAGCTAAGACATGCATACATGACCGTAACAACATAATAGACATGCATGCTCAAACAAGTCCTCATTCGCGTAAAACCAGCGGCTAATCATCAGGTGAGAGGGAAGTAAATTGTTGTTAAATAAAATCAAGAAACAAATAGATTAAGACTAAGATACAAGTTGCCTAGACATTTTTCCTGACCGGTTACATGATAAAAGACCACGATTATTTACACGTCGTGTAAATCGATCAAAAACAACAACTATGTTGCGTGCCGTTAAACCGGTCAACTTCACAATCATCCTAAACTTTACTTATCATACAAGGTACGTGCCGAATATCTTCACTTTATTCAATACTTCATCGTTGATTTTTTAGACGTATCAACGAATAATCGATCCTTCGTGTAATTCCTTCGGTAATGCTCTTTGCGAAACTATTATCTTCAAACTTTCTTTCTCTCTCTTTTTGTTGTATTTTTTCTCATTTTTTCTCATTTTTTGATTTTTTTTGAAGTCTAACTATATACGAAACTCGGAGTAGTTTCACCATCTTCACGATCATAATAATTCTGGATAATTCCTTCGATAGTTCCTTCGTTCTTCGGATTCACCAATAATTGTGATGGTAGTAAAATCACATGAGTTTTGACTATAATATACATTCCCATTTTCAATGTGCGAATTTCTAACCGCACCAAAGATAGAAAATGACACAAGACTCGGGAAATACAAACTTTACATTTTAAGCAACTAGCAACTGTAAATTAACTTAATCTAGCATGGTAGGTTAAGGTGTAAGGGTGTAACGAAACAAATAATTGGTGTAGTTCCTAAAGGATTGGCTCTACGGGTTGTTCTAGTGGATCTTCACTCTAAAGATGAGAGTGAAAAATGGTTTAAACGGGAGGTTAACTAACCGGTGTAGTTAGTTAATAAGCAACATGTAAAGGCGATTTGGGTGTAATCCTAAAATTTACCAATATAAACAAGTTACTCTAATTAAATCCATAATACTCATTATTGTGGTCTCGAGTGATATACCAAGCCAAGTTCTAAAGTTCAATACATCACCGGCACACTCATATTTTTGTGGAATTTGGGTAAACATTTGGAAACGGAAAGGTTAAATCCTCACAATATCTAACAAGGGTTATTGTGTGCGGGTTATGTAACATGTAATTTCACAAAAGCATGCTTGAAAAAAAATTAATTTTGAGCATAATTTAAGCATTTTAGTGTGCAAATTAAGACAAGTAAACATTCTAATTCCATTCCCCCACTTGAATTATACAATGTCCTTGTTGTATATATAAAACATTAAATACGGGAATTTAAAAAGAATTAGAATGAGAAACTCCCCTGATATTTGCTTGGTAGATTCTCCATTGTAGCTTTATTAAGCAAGATCGTGTGTTGAACAGCCGACTTAAAGTTTCAAGACTCCAACACTTCAGACTTGTAGATACTTTAACCAACTTTGTCGATAACTTCCCGAAGGTCCTGTATAAATTCTCAGAAAACAAATGCAATTCTATCTCCGTGTATTCATTGGTTAGACTCGAAATATAAACCTAAAACTGTACAGGAAGTCGATACGCCGTATCCATTCCTCAGGATACGCCGTATTGATACATGTATACGCTGTATTCATTTAATGAATACGTCGTATAGAGTGTGCTGAAAATAAAGACAGGATAACGTCCAGATAGTCAATACGCCGTATCCATGGGGTTTGGATACGCCGTATAGAAAATCTGGGAAGACAGACTCGATAAAAAATTGAAAATACATTCCGAGTTGTCTACCGGGAAGCACTTTTGTTTACAGAAAAGTCTTTAAGTTAGACTTGCCCCAATTTACTCCCATCCTTATAAAACAATTTGGGGTGGGTAAAATGGGTTGCTAATGGCCATACAAATTCTTGATTAGGAAAATGATTGGACTTCCCTTTGTTAGTTGATTTCAAGTTATGATATTTAATCATTGAAATTCCTGATTAATGTTTCCAGTTTTTAAAAATTTATTAGATTTATCTTGGACTTAGTTTCCAAAGCTTATTTTGACCATGTGGCCATAGGCACCATCTTCGCATTTTTTACATTGCCCCCGATTTTAAGGCTTTGATATCGATTTTATCATCATCATTGTCCTTATCCGGTTTTGAATCATTGGGATAAATTACGTTAAAAGAAAATAGATCATTAAAGTATAAAACATTTTGTTCCACTTCATCGCATTCAAAAAATGATATTTCATCTTTCAAATTAAATTCATCGATATGTTGAGGACTTACAGTAGGTTTAATTAAGAAATCTGATTTAGACGTTAGAGCATCATTGTAAACAATGGCTGGAAATTCATTCTCAAAATATTTAAAGAAGTCTAAATCATTAAAATAACTGACCGTAGGCTTAGGTAATGGAAATGAAGGCATATTGACTTTATCATTATCATTTTTTGAATCCGTTTTCAAATCATTAGTAGCAATTATTTTATAAGAAAACGAGTTTTTGTTAAAAATTACCGTGTAATCTTCATCATCGGAATCGTCAAATGAAATTCTAAAGTCAATTTCATCGTTAAGAGAACTTAACGGGGGGTCACAAGATCCTTGTTTCACTGATGATACCCTCTTATTAAAGGCTATAGCTAGGAATTCGGTTTTAATGGATCTGAGGTCGTGAATGTCTTTATCATACCAAATCTTACCATACTTAGCAGTTTCTATAACAACTCGTAATTTTCCAGTATTTTCATCAATGTAATATCTACTTGCTATATTAAGTACAACCTTTTTCACGGGAATATTTTTTGTTTTTATTCCATTCTATTATGTAACCTAGTTTACACTACCTATGCCATATATATCTATGTTTACATCATGTAAACATCCTAATATGTCAAGTCAATGATCTAATATCATTTTTATCAAATACATTATCCATTTAACATACTTTTCAAAACGTTATTATATCAAACAAACATTTAAACGTCATCGTTTATATCAAAACCTTACTTTTATGTAATGTTATACTTATAAATAGAATGTGCAAGCCTTCAAGCATATGTACAAGTGTACCTGCAACAAATAAGTTGAATTATCTTTTCCCTCTTAAATCATGTTATAACTTTCTAAAGTACAATGTACAGGCTAATTATGCCTAAAAAAACCTAATTAGGTCATTTAAGCTCCTAAACCATGTTTAAACTTTACACCACTTTAGCAAAAGGTACAAGCACTTAATGCATGACTCCTAAACCCTAATACACCCCTAATCTTAACACTAATCCACATTTTAAAACCCTAAACCCTAAACAATACCCTAAAACCCTAATTTTACTTTAAGCCTAAACTATCCTAAACTAATTTATGCCCTAAACCTTAATCCTTACACCTAATCTTAATCCTTAAACATTAAATCGATTATCCTTAATCGTCCTTAACCCGTAACCCTAACTAGAAATAAATAACTTAACATAACCCGAGCCAAAACCAAACCCGACACCATTTTCTTTCCATTTTAACCCATTTTAAACCTAAGCTAGTAACCAAGCACCTCAAGCACCTCTATGACATCACCAAGCAAGCAACCAACCACCTTATAAGCACTCTTCACTCTTTGTACATCCTTGTTCCTTCTTGTGTCGAAATCACCATAAACCACTCTCCACCTTGATTAGATTCCCTTAGACTCATTACTCATTTTTGCTGCTTCGATGAATAACCTCAGCTAGCTTGACACTAATAAACCAAAACTTGGGCACTAGGCTTTCCAAGCCCTTATAAATAGCCGATTACTTGCATACATTCATCACACCTTAAATTTATCAAATACAACATGGAGTCTTATCTCAGACCAAGAAGGATCAGAGAAGTCCTAAAGCTCCGATAGAAGCCATGAATTCAATTAATACAAAAGCCTTGAAGTCGTTACTAGGCGTACAACTGAAAACCTATTTTGAGCCATTTCTAGCTCAAAGTAAGCTTAAATCATGTTCAATAAGCTATAATATGTATAAGAATGTTTCATAATACTCATATATCATATATGAAATTTGTTTGAAGCTTTGAAGCCTCAAACCATGTGTTTTTGATTATTAAACCTTAATAAATGAACGTTTTGTTTTCTAGCTAACGAATATTTTTCTAAACTTTTGATTACGGTTAGAAACATTTATTTTAGCATATTTTAATAAGTCATAATACTGCAAAATATCATTTGGAATCTTAAAATAAGCTTGCATGGCTTTTTGGACTTGATTTGTAAATTATTTCCATGCAAGATGTATATATCGTAACTTTCTGAAAATTTAACTAAAGGGGCTGAAACTGTCATTTTCCTAAAGTTATAACTATAAGGACCTATCTTGCCAAGTTTCAAAGTTAAAGGATTAAATTATATATACTTTATACATAAAGGACTAAATTTGTAAAAGTTTATAAACCAAGGGTACATATTGGCCATTTTGGTATTCTAATAAATAAAAAATATAAGATTTTTATTACACATTCTAAAGATTATAGTATATTATAAAATTTGTTTATTCAAAACCCGTCACATTAATAGTTTTTATTATCGATCGAGATTATAAATCAATTACGTTATATATTTAACGTAATTTATCACCGACTAGATTTTAAAGATACTTAAAATATTATCGTATCACGTTACTAGGGAGTTTCATGTGAGGGGTTCCATTTGAGTAGTGCCCTGGCTCCTCAAACAATACTACATGGCCTCTGGATTATGATAGCCCGAACAGTAATACAATATTTCTATAAATTGATAAATCAAACATGTACGTTAAACATCATGAAGTTTTAAAACATAAACCATCACACTAAGACTTGACATATTACCCCAGGTTACGTGACGAAGCCGTTACTTTCACCTAATATACTTTTGCCATCAATCAGATTTCCCTGTACTATTAAGGTGAGTTTCTAGCCTCGCTTTTAAATCTTCTCATGTTTCATAAACCCGCCGAGGGGGGGGGCAAATTTTGGGGGGGGGGGGTGGGGGGGGGGGGGGGGGGGGGAGGGGGGGGGGGGGGGGGGGGGGGGGGGGGGGGGGGGGGGTGAGGGATACATGATCAATTGTTTTTAATATACACAAGTACTTAAAATCGATATTGTGAGTTCATAGCCTCGCTTTTAAATCTTCTAATGTTTTATAAACCCGCGAGAGGGATACATGCTCAATTGTTTTTAATATACACAAGTACTTAAGACTGATATTATAAGTTCATAGCCTCGCATTTTAAATCTTTTGAATACTTTATAAACCCGCGAGAGGGATACATGCTTGTTCACAAACTCTTTTACATACTCGTTTATTTTATAATAATGTGATTACTTTTCAAAGACTTAGTGAGATTTCATAGCCTCGCTTTTAAAGTCTTTATATTTTTAAACCCGCGAGGGGGATACATGCTTGTTTTATACAAATTAAACACAAGTGATTTTGATATATGATATGGTTCCATCACTGTGAATAGTCCCATCTTTATATATTTTCTAAATCCCGTAGGGGATTCATGCTATAAACTATGAATACAAGTGTTTTTCCAACTATATGCTATCCTGATATATTATTGCCTAAGTTACCTTCATTTTCCCATAAGATATCCTAGTCTCTCTTTGGGTAATAGCTCCTAGTATCTCTTTAGGTAATAGCTCCCAGTATCTCTTTGGGTAATAGCTCCCAGTATCTCTTTGGGTAGTAGCTCTTAGTATCTCTTTGGGTAGTAGCTCCTAGTATGTCTTCGGATAGAGGCTCCGTAGTTCTATTAAATATGTGTTTCTTGATCTTTTAGGGGTATAATACTGATTTTCCATTGATAATAATGTTTTCATGATAATACTGTTTTCCATGATAATACTATTTTCCATAATAATTGTACTCATTGCAATTATTAAATTATGAGTGTTTATCAAGTAAACACGTTATGATGACTTGTTATTCAAACTGTTTAAATGAAAAACCGATGAATCAAAACTACCTTTATGTCTGACCCTTTTGGCTTGTTTATCATTAGGTAATTGAGCAACTTTGGACGGTGAAACAGGACTGAAGAAGGCTAAATGTTATCATTCAAACTTTTATTTCTAGATTTTGGGATCCTTTGTTAAAAACTTCTGATATGGATATTGGACATGATACTAAATTTTCCAAAACGTCTATTTTGAGTCATTTATATGATTATGTCTGTTGTATCTATGAAGTAATACCCAAGATTAGCTTTCACGGCTATATGTCAAAAATGGGGGTTATTTCTGGATTGGTATCAAGCAGCTCATGGTTAAAGGAGAATAAGGGTAAAACCTAAACTATAACTACTTTTTCCATCTAAGAAAGTCCTCCATGCCACTGCTTTCTCGCCGAATAGGTATTTGTAGCGTTTACGTTTGCAGATTAATACATAATCTATATACTATCTATAGAAATAACGTATGTTATTTCCACTGGGTTTGTGATACAGTCATGTCTTCGTTACACCACCCTTCCTTCCCTTCAAATTATGATGTGGAGGATGCGTTTTCCTTACAATGCTCCTACTATACCTACGACTTCATCGGACTATTCCGAGGTTTTCTTTCCCCCGAGGTTATTTGCACCACCAAAGAAACAAAGCTTCCTGTTGAATCACCCATTCCAGTATCTCCATCTTCATCAGTAGGATCTTCATCATCGGTTAGGTCAACTACACCACCACCAGACTATCCCTTTGATGAGTCTTTCTTCGCAGAGTTATTAACTCATTTATGGATAATACCGTGACCACTAGGAAGTGAACAGTCACTGAGGAACCTGATGAGTCAGATTACTTGTTATAATGGTTCATCTTGGAGAATAATTCATGAGGACATCAGGTTCAAGAGTCTTCTAACAGATCCAATGAACTCAAAAACAACAAGGGGAAAACCACCAGTTAGATTGTGTATTTACAGCTTTCTAGAATCCAACCACTAGATGTATGAATAATGACACTTGTCAAATTTTGCTATGTAAATTATATAGACAAGTTATTTATATAGTGGTGATTCCGTTATACCTCGTTGTTTCCATTATATCATCCTTAAAACAACTTCTCTGTATATTCATCTTCTTCGTCCTCATCATACGCATGACTGCTAAATAAAATCATGGATACTTCATTTGATATGAATTATCTATGATTTTGATATACTATTGTGGGACAATGTTTATTGTTTGAACTTTAATCATTTTAAGACATTGTGATATCATTTTTTATTACGTGTTTATTGTGTTGATAGAATGACTACCAAAAGGATTATTCAAATCTGAGAGAACCAGCTTATAACTCAGGCTGCATCAAGAATTGTTACTGATAGTTGTTTCGCTGCTTTGAGAAGCAACAGGCCGCTAACATGGCAAATACTGTTAATACACCAGACCAAGTGAGCTCTGTAGCAAGACAATGTTAGCTCAAAGAAGTTTCATGGGCTGCCAACCTATCAACTTCAAAGGTATGGAAGGCACTATTGGTCTCATCTGTTGGTTTGAGCGATCTGAATAAGTGTTTTCCCGTAGCAACTGTACCGAAGACTGCAAGGTGAAGTTTTCTACTGGTACTTTATGGTAGAAAGCTCTAATACTGGGCTAGAATTCTTTTTGCCCAAACCTATGGGAATAGAAGAAGCTTACAGATTTCATGGGGTTGAATGCATGAAGGAAGCTTTTAATAAAGAAGTATTGTCCTTGAACTGAAGTCCAGAAGATGGAAGACGAATTTTACCATCTGATTGTGAAGGGGAATGATCTCAAGACATATGTGAGCAGATTCCAGGAATTGGACAACCTATTATGGCATACTTTTGGTGCAGATTCTAGAAAAAGATGAAGTTTTCATCGGGGATTGCTCGAAAGTATTGAAGGAGTGTTTACCGCCTCTAAACCTCAAACTCTAGAGGAAGCCATTAACATAGCCCAGAGGCTAATGGATCAAGTAACAAAGCACACTCCGGTGCAAGTATCAAGTGATCAAAAACGAAAGTTTAAGGATATAAGAAACACCACCGACAATAACAACTACCCCAATGATCGCAACAACAATAACCACTCCAACAATCACAACAACGACAACTATCAAAAATAACCACAGAAATTCACAACTGTAATAATGATTTCTACCAACTAGCAGAATAGAAGGCAAGAACTATCAGGAATTATTGCTGCCAACCCAACTGAGAACAAAAGGTATACTAAAAACAAAAGGTACCATGGAAACCTTCCTTTGTGTACAAGATGCACCCTGCATCACACAGGAGTTTGCACTGTCAAGTGTCAGACTTGCAACAAGGTGGGTCATCTGACCAGGGACTGCAAAAACTAAGGACTTCTATTTCCAAACCATCACTCCATCATTCAACTAAATCTCGGGATGAGATTTTTGTAAGGTTGGGGGACTATAACAACCAGTAATTTTCTAGTATTTTCATCAATGTAATATCTACTTGCTATATTAAGTACAACCTTTTTCACGGGAATATTTTTCATTTTTATTCCATTCCATTATGTAACCTAGTTTACATTTCTAAAGTAAACGAGCTCACACAACTACCTATGCCATCTATATCTATGTTTACATCATGTAAACATCCTAATATGTCAAGTCAATGATCTAATATCATTTTTACCAAGTACATTATCCATTTAACATACTTTTCAAAATGTTATATCAAAACAAGCATTAAACGTTAACGTTTACATCAAAACCTTAATTATATGTAATGTATACATATAAATGTATGTGCAAGCATTTTAAGCATATGTACAAGGTGTAAATGCACTAACATATGAATATCTATCCCTCCTAAATCAAGTTACAACTTTCTAAAGCACAATGTACAAACTAATTATGCCTAAAAATCTAATTAGGTCATTTAAGCTCCTAAACTATGTTTAAACTTTACACCACTTTAGAAAAAGGTACAAGCACTTAATGCATGACTCTTAAACCCTAATCTATCCCTAATCTTAACCCTAATTCACATTTTAAAACCCTAAACCTTAAACAAAACCCTAAAACCCTAATTTCACTTTAAGCCTAAAACTAAACCCTAAAACCTAACTTTAAGCCCTAAACCTTAATCCTAAACCCTAAACCTTAATCCTAACACTAATCCTAAACCTTAATCTATCCTAAAACCTAACCTTAACTAGAAATTAAAACCCTAAACCGTAACCCGAGCTAAAACCAAACCCGCCACCATTTTCTTTCCATTTTAACCCATTTTAAACCTAAGCTAGTAACCAAGCACCTCTATGACATTACCAAGCAAGCAACCAAGCACCTTACAAGCACCTCCATCACCTCTTTGTCACATCCTTGTCCTTCTTGTAGCCAAAATCACCACAACACCTTCCACCTTGCTTAGCTACCCTTCTAGATCTCATTACTCATCATGCTAGCTTCCATGAATCACCTCAGCTAGCCTTGATACTAATCAAACACAAAACTTGGGTACTAAGGCTTTCCAAGCCCTATAAATAGCCGAATACATGCATACCATTCATCATACATCAAATTTCATCAAATACAACAATGGAGTCTTAACTCAGACCAAGAAGGATCAAAAGAAGTCCCTAAGCTCAGAATAGAAGCCATGAATCAAGAAAAACAAAGCCTTGAAGTCGTTACTAGGCGTACAAACCCAAAAACCCCATTTTGACCCATTTCTAGCTCAAGTAAGCTTAAATCTTGTTCAATAAGCTTATAATCTGTATAAGAATGTTCATAATACTCTTAATATCATATATGAACTCTTGTTTGAAGCTTTGAATCCTCAAACCCATGTGTTTTTTTATTATTATAACCTAAAATCGACCTGTTTTGATTTCTACGCTAACGAATCCTTTTTCTAAATCTTTTATTATTTAGAAAATTTTATTTTAGCTTATTCTAATACGCTTTAAACTGCATGATTATCTTGAATCTAAATAGCCTTGCATGGCTTTTTGGGACTTGATTTAGTAAATTATTGCCATGCAAGGGGTATATACCGTAACTTTGAAAATTAGTGAACATAAAGGGCTGAAAAATGTCATTTTCCTAAAGTTCTAACTACATGACCTATCTTGCAATGTTTCAATGTCAAAGGTTTAACATTATATATTCTTTTACATTAAAGGACTAATTGTAAAAGTTTTTAAACCAAGGGTATATACTGCCTTTTTTGTTTTCTTAAAAATTATAAAATCTATTTATTTTTATAAATTATTAAAAAGATATATATTTATTATTAAAACTCGATTTTATCAAAACCCGACACTTTAATGTTTTAATCATCGATCGAGCTCATTATAAAATCAATTACGTTATATATTTAAACGTATTATATCACCGACTAACTTTTGAAGAAACCAGAATTTTTCGTATTCTCGTTAATGGGAGTTTTATGTGAGGGGTTCCATTGTAGTATTTGTTTTGACGTGTTTGCTGTGTTTACGATTTTAAAGTGCTCTTGGCTCCTCAAACAATTCTACATGGCATCTGGATTTTGATGTTGAATTGTTTTGATTACAATATTTTCCATTAATTGATATAAATCAAAACTGGTACGTTAAACATCATGAACTTTTGAAACTGAAACCATCTCCACTAAGACTTGACATATTACCCTGGTTGCGTGGGACAAGCCGTTACTTTCACCTAATATACTTTTGCCATCAATCAGATTTCCCTGTACTATTAAGGTGAGTTTCTAGCCTCGCTTTTAAATCTTCTCATGTTTCATAAACCCGCGAGGGGGATACATGATCAATTGTTTTAATATAACAAGTACTATTAAAACTTATATTGTGAGTTCCTAGCATCGCTTTTTAAATTTTTAATGTTTCATAAACCCACGAGGGGGATTTTTAAAAAAAAACATGCTCAATTGTTTTTAATTTACTAAGTACTAAACCGATATTGTGTGTTCATTAGCTCGCTTTTTTATATCTTCTTAATGTTTCATAAAACCGTGAGGGGAGATACTATGCTCACTTGTTTTTAATATACCCAAGTACTTAAACCGTATTGTGAGTTCATTAGCCTCGCTTTTAATTCTTTCAGTTGTTTATAAACTCGCGAGGGGGGAGACCATGCTCAATTGTTTTAAATATACACCAAGTACGTAAAACGTAGTGGAGTTCATAGCCTCGATTTGTAAATCTTTTGAAATGTTTTATAAACCGCGATGGGGGATACTGCTCATTTGTTTGTTAATCTACACAAGTATTAAACGATATTGTGAGTTCATAGCCCTGCATTTTATATCTTTTGAATACTTTATAAACCCGCGAGGGGGATACATGCTTGTTCACAAACTCTTTTACATACTCATTTATTTTATAACAATGTGATTACTTTTCAAAGACTTAGTGAGATTTCATAGCCTCGCTTTTAAAGTCTTTATATTTTTAAACCCGCGAGGGGGATACATGCTTGTTTTATACAAATTAAACACAAGTGATTTGGATATATGATATGGTTCCGTTACTGTGAATAGTCCCATCTTTATATGTTTTCTAAATCCCGTGGGGGATTCATGCTATAAACTATGAATACAAGTGTTTTTCCAACTATATGCTATCCTGAAATATTATTACCTAAGTTACCTCCATTTTCCCATTAGACATCCCGGTCTCTCTTTGGGTAGTAGCTCCCAGTATCTCTCTGGGTAATAGCTCCCAGTATCTCTTTAGGTAATAGGTCCCAGTATCTCTTTGGGTAATAGCTCCCAATATCTCTTTGGGTAGTAGCTCCCTGTATCTCTTTGAGTAGTAGCTCCCAGTATGTCTTCGGATAGAGGCTCCCGGTTCTATTAAATATTTGTGATCATGAGCCTCATTTTTTTTTAGGGCAATAATATTGTCTTCCATGATTATACTGTTTTCCATGATATGACTGTTTCCTAATATACTGTTTTCCATGATAATACTGTTTTCCATAATAATTGTTCTCGTACAATCATTACATTATGAGTGTATAACAACGTAACCCATGTTATGTTGGACTTGATTCCAAAATGTTTAACTGAACCTCATGAATTTTACTCAACCTTTGTGTTGGACCTTTTTGGCATGTTTTCTCAGGTCATGTGCAACCTATGGCCGGAGTGGCACGGACTTAAAGATGGCTAAACCTGTTATCATTCAAACTTTATGTTTATAGATTTTGGGACCTCCTTTGTAAAACTCTTATATGATATTGAATGATAACAAAAGTTTCCAAAATGTCTCTATTGAGTCGTTTTCTATGATTATGTCTGTTGATCCATGAAGTAATACCCCAGATTAGCTTTCGCTGCTATATGTTAAAAATAGGGGTGTTACACTTTCCCAGTAAAACACTTTACCATGTTTTCGAGCTTTTTCTTCCTCGAGCCTGATGTATTCCTCCATAGTAATGTTCGGATCATCCATTTTGTAACAATATTATTAAGAAAAACTATTAAACAATCAATACGTTGTATTCAGTGAAATGAATACGCCGTATCACACAAACAGAGTAAGCAAACAAGCAGGAATATAAACTATTCTAAACTACACCAATCCTAAGGGTTAGATCTAATGTTAAAAACCAAAATAAAAAAATAAAAATCAAGATTAATTTACACTTCCCGGCAACGACGCCAAAAACTTAATGTGTCATTTTGTGGTAAATATTTTTAAGATTTAAGTTTTAAATTTATATTTTACCGACTTAACCAAAAACAACACTTTAACGGGTAGTGTACCCTGTCAGTGGTAGATTCGTGGTAAGTAGGGTGTCGAACACTTAAAGCGAGGTTAAATCTCTTAATTTATTTATATTTTGGTTTAATAATCTAAGTTAATTCTAATCTAATTCAAACCTATGCTAATTCTATGTTAGTTCTAATCCTAATTCTAACAGGTAAAAGGGGGGTTTTCAGCCTGAGAGACTGGCACGGGTTTGGTTGGTGACTACAATCAATTCAAGACACTTTAACCTATGCAAGCAAATTAACAGAAGATAAAAGAGCGGTCGAGCCTTATGATAGAAAACTGTATTAGCCATCATTAATTCGATTAGAAGTTGGTTTGTTTATTCAGTGCAATGATTACTTATCTCGAAGAGGCATATCATTCTTAGACTTAGGCGAGACTTCATCCTAAGACCTAGACACATTAATTCTGTCATAATTAAAGCATCCGCATAAAGCATCCTTATTTGCTAATTATAATTTATCTTAGGGATTAAAGCAATAGTGATCTTATTAAACCTTAGCTCATAAATACTTTACCCATTTATTGCTTAATGGCAATTTATACTCTAGTAGTCCACTTGTACAACTATCCAATGGAATTGGCACATTATTTGTTGAATTATCTAGATTCACCTACTAGTCAACATGTTCAATAAACCAAAGGCATTTTCTGTTAACCAGTTAAGCCAGAAGCATATCCTTAGCACGATTTTAGAAGGACACTATCTGTGATCCTATTTATTCTAGATGTATAAATTACTATATGGAGAGCTATCCTGACATCTAGATTACTTAGTCCGTATCACTAGATCCAATTGAATGATAGGTCGCATACAAAAGCACGTAAACAAGTATATTAATAAACATAAACAAGCATACAACGATAAATTAAGAAATCGAGATATAAACAAAACCAAACATTTAGATCTTCATAATAATGGCTAATACCCGAAGGTATTAGCCTTTAAACATCATAATTAATACAAGAGTAATGGCTTAGCTAAGGTAAACTAACCGAGTTAACGAATGATTACAAAAGTATAAGAAGTTACACGTTGTATTCTATGGATTGGAATGCGTTGCAAGACCTCTTCTGCTTTTTATGGTTTAGGTATCGAGAATATGATTTAGCACACTTAAAACTCGTTTTTGAGTTTTGTATATATATGGTCTGGAGTCGGTGTCGATATGGCATATCCAAGGTATTAGATATGGCGTATTAGGGTTTCTTAGAGTAGGGACTGATGTTGAGTTTTATATACTACTAAAATACACGATATAATACCGCAAGTGCAATTAAGAAAATTCCCTAAGGAAAATTCACTCTTAAAAGATCTATATATTTATATATTATATAATAATATATCAATATAGATTTTTATATATATATATATATTATTATATATATATATAATACGTATTATTTAAAGGGAAGTATGATCACCCGGTCGTTTCCCCAAGGACTTGTGACATTGAAACCACGTTTTAGCTCAAGATTATGATTTGATATAAAGAAAAAGATATTTTTGAGGAGTTTTTAAACTACTAATTAAAAGCAATAATTAATATTAAAACAAATTAAATGCTATTAAACAACTTAAACAAATTAACGGGAAGGAGCAATAAGGAGATGACAAATTAGCAAATATACTAAATTTATTTCCTAAAAATGTAAACTAAATTTCTAAACCTAAATTAGGACAAAAGAAAATTTTAAGAAAAAGAAAAACATTTTTTTTTGATTATTTTTGAATTTATTATGAATTAAAAACTATTTTAATCTAATTAAATCCTAAAAAATAGCAAATTAAGTCCTAAAAATTTAGAAAATTGATTTTTAAACTTAGAAAAGTCTAAAATAACATAAAAATTCAGAAAACTATTTTTAACTATTTTAAAAATTAAAATCCTATTTTTAAACTTAAAATTTAAAGCTCAAAAATGAAAATAAAAATCTAAAAGTGGTGAAAATGATTTTACTGAATGTAAGCCTAAAGCTATTTTTTATAAAACTAAAAACTACTTTTTTGTATTTTTTGAAACTTTTTTTCTATTTTTTATGTATTTTTGAAAATTTAAACCTACGAAAAATACTAGTAAATTATAAAATAAAAGGAAAAATCTAAAAAATTCAGGTAAAATCTAAAATGCAACAAAGATTTAAGGAAAAATAAAAGGAAGATGTTAGCTTAACAAATAAGCTCAATAAGCCCGTAGTTAAGCTACGGCTTATTAACTAAAAGGGAAATGAAAATGAGTATAAGAGTTAAATGGAAGGAGAAGAGGTTGGATGAGCTAATGTAGCACAATGGTTAACACACATGGACTATAAGAGTGAGGTCAGGGGTTCGAGGCAGGCAAACCCCATTTTTTTATTTTTTTATTTTTTAACTTTTAACAAAAACTAAATATCCAAAAATGGATTAAATATCATGGACAAACCTAGCCAAAATTTTTGGTAGACTGAGAAGCGTAGAAACACCGAATTTTGCTGAATAAAGTTATCAGCGTCCTGTTTAGAGCGAGTTATTAAACCTTAAGTCTTTCCTTGGCCACACAATCAGATAACACAAATTTAAATCTCGGGACGAGATTTCTTTAAGGGGTAGGTACTGTAACATCCGAGAATTTTCGAATTTTTGAATGACTATTTCAATCGTTGACTTTTAGTGTCTGGCTTGACTTATAAGGACGACCACCTAAAGCACGTTTTCACAACTCGGACTCTAAAGCAATTTGATGAAAAACGATGTTCCGGACAACTTTTCAGTTTTGACCGAGACCTGGAAACAGTCAGAAGGTGACTGAAATGCCCTCGCTAAAAATTTTGAACACAACGCGTACCGACCCAAAATAATTAAATTTGTATTTAATTATCATAAGTTATTGAATAAAAGTATTTAATAAATTAATTTTCTTGTTAATCGAAAATGTATGTTAAAAACGCAATTATTAAAGTTAAAATTCGTTTTACGGATAAAGTTTATCGAAAAATATATAAATGAATAATAAACGTTTTAAATAAATTCTATAAAACGATTACAAAAATTAGTCGAGTGAATACTCATTTTTATCAGAAAAATGATTCGGAAAACAATGGCGCAAGTTTCGTAATTTAAATCGTCCGTTAGGTCGCTCAAATGAGTCCCGAACCGTTTTTATAAAAACTATAATAAAAATGTTACCCTTTAACCCCTCAACTATTATAAACTTCCCACTTGGTTAGTTTAAAGAAACAAAATGCCCTGGTGCTGAGAGCAATATAATAAGCCACAAAATGAATTTAAATTCAAACTAATCATCCAAACCTTTTTAAAACCTTATCAAATTTAAAAGTCAAGCTGACCAAAGAGAAATTAGCAAGTTGTTTTGACTTTTAACAGTCAAATAGGCTTAATCCAAACACCCTTTTATATGCTGACAGAATCAAATTAGCTTATGATATTAAAATCTAACAAGCTAAACCTAAGTACCAGATATTAATTAGCTTAAAACTAACTTAACAAACTTGACTTATTAACTAATTAAGCTATAATTAACAATCTAAAAGCTACACTAGATATTTTTGGTTTTTTAAATGATTTTTATGACAGGAATGAAAAACCTAACTCTAAATTATATAAGCTAAAGACAGATAAGAAAACATGATGAATAAGCATATGAATTAACAATAAGCACAATTAAGCAGATTAGAATATGCAATATAAAGCAAAATCTAAGAGGCTACTTAAACAGTTAGTAGAATTTAAGCTAGAAATTAAATGATAATGAATTTAAAGGGAAACTTAGAATGAGCCTAGCTTAACAAGGCTTAAACTGCTCTTAGAGCTTATCTACTAGCTCTAGCTTATCCTCAGATAAGCTAGTATAAGTCCATGAGAGCCCTTCCATGTTTGGCTCTCCTTCCAAAAGCTCACAATTCCAATAGTCAAGGTAATGTTTAAACTGATTTATTATGTTTAAGTAGATTAAAAGAACTTATTAACTCTATTATTAGCTTATAGACTAATAAGAACTTATTCAGTAGCTTATGATCTTTAGCTTATCATTTAGAGAAAAGTAAGAGCTTATGAGAGTTAACAAAAGAACTTATGACAAAGTGAAACTGTATTTCATTAATAAAAGCTGGTTTACATTACTTAAAAGGAAATTACAAAGGCTTTTAAAGGAAAATAAGCTAAAAATTGGAATTAAGCTAAAATTAAAAACTAACTAACTAAAAGCTACTAAAAACTAGGTCCGTGTGTGTATGATAATGAGGGCTATTTATAGCCTGTTGATGAAGATTCTAGGCCTTGCCTTGCTTCCCACGCTCCTTTTAATCCAACCCGTACAATCAAACAATCATTAGAGGATGATTATGAGCCGTTGGATCACTCCTTGGGATTCACACGGATTGCCAGCGTGGCAATCCGTTGTGAAGCCTTGTGTTAGTTTCGTGAGTGATCCAATAGTGAAAATCCATCATCCTTGTGCTTCTTGCCATAGCCACGTATGATCTTTGTTTGAGATAGCTAATAAGAGCATAGAGATGACTAATTTGACCCTGCCATTATGTTATAGATGCCATGAATTGTCTTCCTTGACCCTCAATTTCCAAAAGCCCATTGATTTTGACCTAAGGTGAATCGAGGAAGACGGTGAATATTACTTGTTATTTTCCCGCTTGTTTTAACTGAAAGAGGGGTAATACGTTTTAAACTTTGGGCTATGGCAAATGTAGTCCTTGTGTTTGGTTTATAAAGGTGTAAGGTGTAAAAGGACTTCCTCTAAATGATAGAAATGGTCCTTGTGGGTTTATAAAAGGGTATTGGGCTAGGGGCAATGGGCTTTTGGATCCGGGTATGATCCATTTAGTTTTAGGGACCTTTTGTGTGATTTTTGAAACTTGAGGGACTATTTGGGATTTGTCTTCTAGTAAGTTGACTTCTGTTGACCCATAGTTGATTGAAGTTGACTTTCTTTGACTTTGGCTTTGAATCTTTGGCTCTCTTGTACTCTTCCGTTTCCCGTGTCCGTGTTTGCCCATTTTTTTTGACGGTTTTCTTGTGATTTTTGATATATCCATACCTGCACACACAAAACATAAAAACAAGCATATCTTTGCCATTTTTAGTCTGTTTTGGGTCATTTAGGGTCATTTTTGGTAATAACGGATATGTGTATTTTACACTTATCAGGGACCACGTTTGATATCTTCCAGAATATTCACATACTATATCTCCAATACGGCGTATTGGTCTTCACTGGATACGACGTATTGAACTTGTTTCCTTTGTGGTCTTTGTTGAGTGCAGGCATGGATATACCGTATCTTCCTTGTTGGATACAACGTATTGGTCTTCAGAATAGTAAAACCTATCTAGATTATTTATGTATTGATCTAAATTATGTTGAAGAACAAAGAAACAAATCTTTTGTCAAAACATAGAGATCTTGTTCATGAATCGAATGCATGCAAAGAACAACTTTTAGTATTAAAACAAGCAAAACTTGATCTTCTTACCATGCAGCATATAAACACTGAGATTATCAAAGAGAATAAAAACTTAAAAACTAAAGTGAAAGAGCTAACAACAATCACTGAAACATGGCTTAACGGTCCTAATAAAGTAAATCAGTGTATCAGTGAACAAATCCCCTCTCAAAAGAAGAGACTTCTAGGAGTCGATCAACTCACTGAAGATCCCTCTAATTCTGGGCAAAAAGACCTAGTCTTTGTAAAATCTTCAGCTGATGACACAAAAGTGTCCATACCTGGTGTTGAAAGACCTTGGCTGTCCAAAGCTAAAGGTTTTATTCTGCCAAATCATGATACTAGTAGGATACTCCCACCCGTGTCACAAAGAAACACTACTGATCCTTCAGTTGCTGTCATTGACTCTTCAGCGACTGAGTATGATTCAGCGGATGAATCTTCAGTTTGTAGCACCCCTCTTCCTCCACTGAATAAGTTGAATGGTGCTAAACCTGATTCTGGACCTAAGACTATCAAATCAATTTTGAAGTCAAAATCCACATTCAAAGCTGAAACTTTAAAAGGTGCCATAATAAATGAACCATCCTCAGCTCCTGTTAAGGGTAACAAAAAATCTTCAGCTTCAGTAGTTAACTAAGCTCCTGCTGGTAAACTAAAGAGTGTGAAAATTAAAGATGATCCTCCTTTAGCTATTGCAATGAAAGAACTTAACAATCTAAAATTACAATTTAAAAAGAATCAGTCATCTTACTCCAGAAGTAATTAACCACAACAAGTTCCATAAAATGCACTTCAAAACAAATACAAAACATAATTCAAAAAGAGTTGTGATTTGTGTGGCTTAAACAATCATCTCTTTGAAAATTGTTATAAAGTTCTGTTTTGTAAAAGGTGTAAGAAAACTAATCACAGAATTTGTGATCATGCTGAGTACATTTCCACCATGAACATGTCTCAGCATCTCAAAAGTCTAGGTAGAGCTTCTTCAAGATCTAAAATCCCAAGACCATCAAAACGCTTCTTTCCACCTTACACACACTGTGGTGGTATAGATCATTTATCCAATGAATGTTTATACTATCCTATTTGTGGATTATGTGGAAGTTATGACCATAACACAAATGGTCAGAATAGGATTATCTCTCTAGAAAGAGAGATCAATCTAAGAAATCCTCATCATACATTCAAAAGATGTGAAGTTTGTGGTAGCTCAACTCATACCACAACTGATCACTATGATATTAAATGGTTCAAAAGAGGTGAAGCACTTCAAGCCAAAAAGGCTGAGGCTCTAAATTCAACTAGAGCTGAATCAACAAATGCTAACAGATCCAAGACTCCCACTAAAAGGTGGGTTTCTGTGACAACCGTGATTTGAGCAGGTTAGTTTATACCTTTAGAAATGGCTAAGTGTCCATTTTGTATGTTTCTTGCGTGCTATGTGGTCTATATGTATGTTGAAGTGGCTTACATATGTGCATGATGTCATTTTAGAGGTAAATGATTATCTTATTTTGTGTGCATATGAGTTTGGTATTAAGTATTCCATTTTTCACATGTAGTGATAATGGAAATAGATGATGTGTGGCATGCATTGCTACGTCATTATTTGGTTATTAAGTGTTAAGCGTTTATAGAAAGTGTGTTATTTTAGAAGGGAATCAAGTGTGTGAATTATGGAAGTTTGTAGTAAACTTTCCATATTTAGAAAGTGTATTGTGAAATGAAAAGTTGTTTTTAGAAAGTTAATATGTAGCGTTTAGATAAAAAAGTTTACCCAAATTAGCTTAGGTTTTTGTGAAAATTTAAGGTAATGAAGGAAATTAGTTAATTAATAATATTATAAAAAATATATATAGTAGGGGGCGATCGGTTATAAGGTTTTTATGGGTTTAGGAGTTATAATTTTTATCAAATTGGACTTAGAGAAGGAAAAGGACCCACTAGTGTTAAATACAATGAACCTAGCCCATTATCCCTTTCCCCTCTCACTTGTGCGTACGATCTCAGCCCCAAAACCCTAAGGAGTCGATTTTCACTTTTGGATCCAAGAAACATTCAAGAATTGTGGTTTAGGTGCTAATAATCAAGGTAAGTGTGTTCTTCTTAGTTAGATTTGTATATTCATGTAACAAAATCAATGATGGATCTAGGGTTTCATAAAAATACATAATATTAATGATATTTAATAATGATAGAGTGATTAGGGCTTGATTAGGGTCATGTTCATGCAATTGGTTAGGTTAGATTTGCGTTAAAACTTGATTTAAGGTTGAGCAGAATTTTGGGTCGTGTTCAACGACTGATATCTAGATGATAAAAACGTGTATTGATATGTTTCTTAAGTCTATGAATAATCCAAAAGAGTCTACTTTCCAGAAAATCTGACCTCGAAAGTTTTTATGGTCGGGAAGTCATTCAAATGATGTTTGCAACAAAAGTGGTCAAAACAGTAAATACGGGTCAGAATTAGGTTATGTTTGTGAGGGTGAAACCCTAACTTAAAATTAGAATTAATCTTAGCCCTTCTACATTAGTTAAGTTCCATATGTATATAAATAAACCCCAGAAGGATAGCTTTTAATTTTATGTCTATGTATGGTTAATAAGTCCAAACTTTTTAGTATGCAACCAGATCTGAATTGGGACTATTTGGAAGTTTGATTTTCTTAGAAGAACTTGTGCATGTAAATGGCTTTTTGGAATCAAATGGTAGTTAGAGAATACATAAAGGAACATAGATGATTTTTGGTATAATTTATAAAGGTCATCAAGTAAGGTTTTTAAGTTAGTCAAGACACGCTAAAATTCTGTAGTTTTGAAGAAATTGTAGTTAACTAGTGTAATGTGATAATGAAGTGGTTAGGTTTGGGCATGGTGTTGGGGTGACCCATGATGGTTAAACAAACACTTAGACATCGATCATATGTGAGTTACATGGACTTGAGCTTTTAGCTTGGTCGCTTGTAACACGTTTGTGTTTGTATAGTGTAGCTTGTGTTGATATTGTTTGGAAGTTGCTTGTGCATCATGTGAGTTTCATAACCCCTCTTTTTCTTATGATTTATTGGGGTGGAAATGATGCAAAGTGTTTGGAAATGTTTTGATTACTGTGATAATGTGTTGTCAAAGATGCATGGACTATACGTGACTATTATATGTTGTGTGCTACATGTTTTGTGATGTGATATTGAGAATTGTGAACTAAGTCAGAGGGGATCACCTGCGGGTATCTATGGCCTGTTTAGTGGATGGTACTGTGGCCTAGCGAGCAGGAAGGTTACTTTAGGAGTATCCATGGCCTGGGCTAAGGGGGTAACCACAGGGACCTTGGTACACTATGAGACGTCTTATGGTCGTTGCTAGGAATTTGTGTGATTGATTGGATTTGCATGTTAGCATGTATGATAGTTCATTTATTGTCATGCAATGTTTTCTTAATTATCACAGTAATTTACAGTTAGATTTGATTATCGTGTCTTAAAACCTATGACTCTTACCAATATTATGTTGACGTTTTTAAGCATCATTTTCAGGTAATCTTCTTGAGGATAAGGAAGTTAGGAAGAGCGGCCAGTGAGACCGTTGGCTTGCATGCGTAGTCATTCTCCTAGAGTTTTTATTTTGGCATTTGAATTGTTTGATACTTGGTTGTTTATTGATTGTTTAGACTTTTGGATTATGTTTCCTTGTGGTATGACTTTGCTATCATAATGCAAGACTCCTTTATCTTGTGTTAGATATTGTCATGACACATTGTGTCTCATTAGTTTATCTATTTCATTTAGTTCTTTCTATTTTCGACACCATTGTGTTGTGATGATATCCATGATGTTACGCCTCATGTTTTCGTCTAGGCGGGGTGTGACAGATTGGTATCAGAGCTTTTGGTTATAGAGAAGTAGGTGGTTAAGCCTAGACTATAACTTAGGGGTCCTTCATGTAGATGCATTTAGGGCTTAAGTGTTTATTGCTATAACTGCTATGCTTCTCCTCTATTATTGCATAGCTTATATATCTCGTATTTTGCTAAGTTGTCATTTTAGTTATTTTACCTACCATTATCTGATATGATATGTATTACTTTCTTAGTATTTTAGCTATGTTTTTCCCCCACCCGTAAGAAGTCATGTTGGGGAACCATTTTCCCAACTGGTCTTAAGCGTTATAAGGAGCCTCTTGTGGAACCGAAGGAGATAGGATAGTTGATCATTTGTCGGATGCGCGTAATAGGGCTGGACCGTGGAGTCGGGTGATTCTTTCGGATTCAAAGTCAAACCCAAGAGAGGCCCAACATAAGTTATCCATGTTGTTATTGATTATTTCTTTCGGATATTTCGTATTTTGGGAGTCGTTGCGAGACTTTCGTTCCTTTATGTCGTTTCGATTTTATTTTTATATAAGTAAGTAGTTATTTGATAGAGCATCCTTTATGTGTTAAGTTGGAGTGGTTTAAGATGTGCAATGTGGAATATGATATGTGAATTGTGATTGAAATGAGTAGTCTTGGAAGTAAGTACACGTGCGAAAGGAGGCAATTATAATTATGATGGCCAACATAATTATAAAGGAATCACACACGTAGACTTGTGACCATGATTGCATTTATTTGTGTTTGGTTGTAAGGTGGTAGTGTAATATGGTTTTTTTATATGTGTATTCATGATAAGGATGGTGGTATGGATAGAGAATTATTCTCTTACCCTAATTGGAGGATATGTTAAGTTGAATTGTATAGATAGTAAGTTTCCCTTCTATCTAGTATTTGCGGATACCTAATATTACTATTATAGAGGTTGCTCATTTGCTCGGTTGTTTGTTCGGATTTCCTAAGTCTAAGCTTAGCATCCTTTCATTGTACTTTGTTAGTAAGGATACCTAATTTTTCCTATTTGACGTCTTGATGTATATTGGTTGTTCGGATATGCTCTTTCGGATATAGGCGCGTTTCGTTAGTTCTTTCGTTGCATTGATTACTCGTATGAGTATCAAAGGTTTCTTTTAAGCACTAATTGTTCCTAACATATTAGTGTGGATCATTACTCCATTTTTTTGTATATCCCTTGGTTTTCGTAACCCGTTGGCGACGTGTTAGTATCGATGCTTTTAGGTTTGCTCTGTTGATCGTTATTTTGGATAAGACCTTATGTTTTCTTTTGGGTACGTAATGTCTTGCATGAGTTTTCTTGTACGAGTTCGTTTGATTTTATTTTGAGTATATTGTTCCTGGTATTTTCTTTCGTTTTCAACAATAGAATTGTGTTAGGGTCTGTACGGTGTTTTATGATCCCTTTTGGTATTATGTTGTCCTTTGTTTGAGTAACATATTTATAATTGATGTCTAATTATAAAAACCCTTTGGAAGTATTGTGTTAGTGTTTGGAGAAAACTGTGTATAAAATGATCTTTGTAAATAGATTTTATTTTATTATAAAAAGCAGGTTTAAAATGATTCATTGTGGTAAGGTATGATGTAACACCCCCAAATTGGGTCGCAGCGGAATATGGGTTGGGGGTGGTACTTCATAGATCAATAACACAAGATATATATAAGAAGGACCATTAAAAGCCATTTAAAATTGATACATTGGATTTAACAAATTGTTTGTTACAAAAGCCTAAAGCTTCACTTGTTCAAAATACAAAGATTTCTAGCCCATAACAGATATACAAAATGTAATGCGACAAAATCTTTAGTGCATGACATCCAAATCAAAACCACCAATGTATCCTTTGCACCTCGTGCCTTATTGATCCCTTGAAAAACATTGCTTAAAACGTCAACATATTGTTGAGTGAATTCATAGGCTTATAAAATGTATAATGTAGGACCGTAAGATTTCCCCATGATAATGCAACAGATGCAAACATCATAAAATGTAATTACGTTTTCCTAAGCTCATGACACTGAAGCTCGACATGTATGAAATGCAATATAAATTGCCAACATTGCCCGTAATGATGTTCTAACCCACAACATCCTATGTTCGACATGGTATACGTTCGTTGTCCGGCAAACTGGCACAGTGAGAATGACTCACCCAAACGGGGATGCCAATCCCAAATAGATCTATTTATAACATCCGCGCTCATAACAGTAATTGACAGTTCATGATAATGGGCTCAGAGGGTTATCGCTACTTAGGCAAACACGTAATCGTAAATGTGAAATGTCCACTTGCGTCCAATTGTAAAACATGCATATGTTTCTCACCCCAAAACTTGTAAATCATTAAAATGTAAAACGTGGGGCTATGAACTCACCTTGAGTAATGAATATCAGATTATATCACAGAAAATGCGTCAGATAAACGCCGAATGCAACCTAATTAATTATAGGCCATATAAGTACTAAGCATTTTGAATAACTACTACCATATATAATTCTACATAGCTACATCACCATCTAATTGCATTTGTGAAATCGTATTTATAAAGTTAAAACGTTTATAAACATTTCATTAGTAAAAACGACGTAACTTTATCGTTTTAAACCCGTTTCTTACGTTTCTTATGTCCACGCTTTCGTATTAAGACGATTTATTAAAATATTACATTTTCATATTTTTAGTCCTCTGGTGAACAGTGGTTTTTACAGTTCATGACAGTTTATAAATTTATTTTTATTGATTTGGTTATCGTAAAACCCGTAAATGTCGTATCTTATTTGTTTTAGTTCCGTTTTTAGTGATTCTTTCGAGCACGTCTTTCTTATTAAAAGTTCTGTCATATTAATGATGTTTTCAAAATATTCATGTCTGATATGAACAGTAACTTTTATAAAAATAGTTTTATAAAAGTATTTATTGTCGTAAACTCGCGTAATTCATAACTCCTTCGTTATTGATCCAAAAATTACGATTCTTATTGTTTTAGAATCCTAAAATTATGTACTATCTGGGAAAAATAACAAACCTTATATATCAGAAGTATTTTATAACTTGTTTTTATAAAATTTCTTTTATAACGCGTTTAATTAACGTATAACTTAAAATTAGCGTATCTCCTTCGTTATAAATCGGTTTTTCGAGTTCTCTACATGCCCACGATCCTTGTGACATGTAGTATTTTATAAAATCATAAAATATATATGTTAAATTCGAATTTCAAACAGCCCACTTTGTCTATTTTGTTAAAATGTGTTTAAAACTAGTTTTTATAACTTTTTAGCTTAACCACCTTGTTACAAGTCCATTACATCATACATGTACATCACCATACAACCAATAATAACAGATATGAACATTCAGACAACATATATAAAAGTTTACCAAATCAAACAAGTGTAAAAACCATTTTTACTTTAAAGTAAATAATTGTTCTTAATTGTGATTAACTACATAAACATCATAAATGCATAAAATACACAAAAGTAAAGAGATTAAGGTTTTTTAAACCTTAATATGATTGTATGGTGCTGAACAAAAAAATCAAAACCCTTTTATGATTACAAACCCTATCTTCTAAGACCTTGAAAACCCTAATTTCAAGTAAAACCCTAATCTTGAACCTTTCTTGTTTAACACTTGTAAACCTTAAAGCAAACATTTAAACCTTATTGGGTTATCTTAGATATGATGTAGAACACTTAAAAGTAGGCAAATAAAATTTGTATGGGTGGTTTATGGTGATGATTTGGAGCCGTGGCCTAGAAGAAGGAAATAGGAGAGTTTTGTGTTGTTTACACCTTAGGAATGAGATGTGTGTGTTATCTAATCCTAAATTAGCATTAAATACCATCTAGTCTATTAAAAAAAAAAAAAAACAAGGGACACTTAGAGGAAAATCAAGGTATAGTTGGTCAAGTACACATGAAATGTCTTGTAGAAAATATCTAAATGTATCCCTAGAAATAGAATGATCCCATGATTTCAAGGAATGATTGAAAATAGATATTATCTTGTATGCATCCTTATAATCCGGTCTATATGCATATGTATAAGATATTTTTGTAAAATTTGAGTATTAGGTATAATTGTGGGTATTTGTTGAAGCGTAGAAAAGTTTTGGTGGTTCCGGGAATGCCTAAACGTATTTTATCACGAAACGTAATCACTTTACGTAACTAAATAAAAATAAAATGAACAAAGGCAATAGTTATACTTAAAATAATTACTTAACACTTCCTTGATGTAAACATTTAATTGTTTGATGCCCGTTTACATTGAATGATAATTTTTTGCTTACGCGATTTAACTTATACGATTAACGATTTTAAAGGTTAAACCGTCGTTCAATACTAAAAAAACTAGTGAAATTTTATTGACAGTCGAAATGACCTAAAATACGGGGTGTTAAAGTCCTTCCCCTGTTAAATAAGCCTTGTACTCAAGGCTTAAGACCCGGCACTTGACTTAAGACGCGGCACTTGACGACGGTGCGGTCTTTATGAAGAGGTGTGGATATTTCTTCCGGAATTGGTCTTCACGTTCCCTAGTGAACTCAGGACCTCTCCTAGAGTTCCATCGAACCTTGATTATTGGAATGCGGCTTCGCTTAAACTGTTTAACTTCACAGTCCATGATTTCTTCCGGTTCCTCGACAAAATGAAGCTTGTCATCAAAGTGAAGTCCATCTAATGGTTCATCGACATAACACTTCTTCAAGTTGGATACATGAAACATATTGTGAACCCTACTCAGCTCTTACGGAAGCTCAAGCTTGTAAGCAACGGATCCAACCTGTTCCAACACCTTGAAAGGTCCAACATATATAGGGTTTAACTTCCCCCGCTTTCTAAAATGTAGGACCCCTTTCCAAGGCGAAACCTTAAGCATAACCTTATCTCCAACTTGAAATTCCATCGGCTTACGCTTTAAATAGGCGTAACTCTTTTGTCTGTCATGGGCGGCTTGCATTCTTTGCTTGATCTAGATGATCTTCTCGGTTGTTTCTTGAACTATTTTAGACTAGTGAGTTGAACTTCTCCAACCTCAGCCCAACAAACAGGTAAACAACACTTCTGACCGTAAATTGCTTCAAATGGTGTAGCCTTGATGCTAGTGTGATAGCTATTGTTATACGAGAACTCGACCAATGGCAAATGGTTAACCCAACCCTTTTCAAAGTCTATCGCACAAGCATGCATCATATCCTCGAGAGTTTGAATAGTTCTCTCGCTTTAACCGTCGGTCTACGGATGATATGCATTAGTCATGTTCAAGTTAGTACCCAAAGCTCTCTGAAGTGATCTCTAAAAATTTGATGCAAATCTAAGGCCACGATCACAAATAATTGAGACAGGGATTTCATGCCTCGTGACCACTTTCTTTAGGTACATTCTTTCCAGTTTCTCTAGGGGATCAGTTTCCCTCATGGGTACAAAGATTGCAGACTTAGTAAGTTGGTCAATAATCACCTAAATAGTGTCGTAGCCTTGTAACGACTTAGGAAGCTTTGTGACAAAATCCATAGTGATTATGTCCTACTTCCATTGAGGTATATCGGGTTGTACTAACAAACCCGATGGCCTTTGAGTTTCAGCCTTGACCTTAGCATAAGTCAAACATTTGCTAACGTAGGTGGCGATGTCGGCCTTTATATTAGGCCACTAATATAGCTTCTTTATGTCCTGATACATTTTATCAGAACCTGGATGAATAGAGTATTTTGACTTGTGGGACTCGTGCATGATCACAGTCCTCAAATCACCATAACATGGCAACTAACTCCTACCATTGAAGCATAGAGTTCCATCCGCACATGGTTCTAACTTTTCTGTTCTAAATTTCTCCAGATCCTTAGAATTTTCAAGTAACATACCTCCAACATCTTCGTTCATGATGTTCTCTGGTTTTCGTGCTTCAGTCTGAGCATTCAGGATTTGTTTAGGAAGATCCAAGCCAATAGTCATCACTAAGGCTCGAACTCTTAATGGTTTACTCCGCTCCTTCCTGCTCAAAGCATCATCAACAACATTTACTTTCCCCGGGTGGTAACGGATCTCACAGTCGTAATCACTGAGCAGTTCTAACCAATGAAGCTGCCTCATATTTAGATCCTTTTGATTAAGAATGTGTTGTAGACTCTTGTGATCTGTGAACACCGTACACTTGGTTTCGTACAAATAGTGTCTCTAAAGTTTAAGAGAAAACACTACCAATCCAAGTTCTAAATCACGAGTTGTATAGTTCTTCTCATGAATTTTTAATTGGCGTGATGCATAAGAAATTACTTTCTCTCTTTGCATTAATACAACACCCAATCCCTTATGCGACGCATCGCAATAGACTACGAAATCTTCGCTTCCCTCAGGTAAAGCTAGAATTGGCGCACTGCACAACTTCTGCTTTAATAACTGGAAAGCGGCTTCCTGCATGTCTCCCCAATCGAACTTAAATCCTTTCTAAGTAAGCTTGGTCATTAACTTGGCAATCTTCAAAATCTTGATGAAATCTTCAGGTAATTAATGAATCTTCGATAATACCCAGCAAGACCTAAAAATTGAAGAATCTCCATTGGTGACTTAGGAGATGCCCAATCTTTAATGGATTCGATCTTGGCAGGGTCCACGTGAATACCCTGGATGTCAATCACGTGACCGAGGAACTGTACTTTTGGAACCCAAAATTCACACTTGGAAAATTTGGCATACAACTCCTCTTTCTTAAGCAACTCTAAGATTAACTTAAGGTGCCCTTCATGTTCTTCGAATATATCAGAATATCATCAATAAAGACAATTACAAATTTATCCAGATATGGTTTGCACACCCGATTCATAAGGTCCGTGAATAGGGCAGGTGCGTTTGTCAAACTAAATGGCATAACTTGAAATTCATAATGGCCGTAATGGGTTCTGAAAGCGGTCTTCAAAATGTCTTCTTCTCGAACCCTCAGTTGGTGATAACCCGAACTTATGTAGATCTTCGAGTAGACACTCGACCCTTGAAGCTGATCAAATAAATCATCAATTCTTGGGAGCGGATAACGGTTCTTCACCGTTAGTTTATTCAATTCCCGGTAATCAATGCACATTCGAAATGATCCGTCCTTCTTCTTGACAAACAAGACCGGAGCTCCCCAGGGTGAGGAACTAGGTCTTATAAATCCTTTGTCAGATAGTTCTGTTAGTTGCTCCAACAACTCTTTCATTTCAGAAGGTGCCAATCGATAAGGCGCCTGAGCTACGGGTGCAACACCAGGTATCAAATCGATTTGAAATTCCACTTGTTGAGTCAGAGGAAGACCTAGCAAGTCCTCATGGAATACATCAGGAAAATCCCGGATGATTGGTACGTCCTCAAATCGCTTCTTCTCTGACTTGTCTTCCGTCTCCTTTGTATTAACGTTTTCCAAAAAGACTGGACATCCTTTTAGCATGTATTCTTATGTTTTGGTGTACGAGATAATGTGTAGATGAGCCTCGTGTCCCCGGTTACACATGGTGTTCAGTCGATGACTAGGAACACTTCGTTTGTGCGTTATGCTGTCCATTAATACGAATAATTCACCCGTTTCATTTCTGAATGAACAGCCATAAACGATCTTTCGTCACAACAATGGAGTAGCCTGGCTTCGCCAACTCAAATCCACTCACTATTATGATGTCGAAACTGCCAAATTCTACGACATTAAGTTGATGTTGAATGGTTGATTTAGTAAATTCTCTAATGGCAAGCAAATTCGATAACGAATTATCCTAGGGCGACTAGTGACGTGTCTTGGCTTCTCGGCTTAGGATTTGGGTATATTAGATAGATGCCAACTTTATAGTAGACGGAGTGAAGGTCTGCTTATTTGTTATGGTTATCTAATTCGATTTTCCAAAAGTAAAAACGCGTTCTCATATGCACATAAAAACATGGTATAAGTATAAAATTGTTTTCTTGACACAGAAAGGTTTTTAGAGTGACTACTCTCCAGACACGCATGGACTTAAATCCTATGGATTATACATAGTTGATCAGCCATGTATAAATGAGGAACGTAATGAATGCATTGCCCATTTTCGTCAAAATAGCGTTTATTGATTTCATGATATTCGTGAGAGTAGTTGTAAGATAAATAAGGAACCTAGTTAATATTGACCGAATTTTCAATAATACATAATTTTGATAATAATTTGAAATCATTCGTACAACTAAAATTTAAGAGAAATACAACGAGAACTCCTAAGGAGATACAGTTTAAGATAGTTCCAACTTAGGGATTACTAGGTAAAAGCGAGAAAACTTTCTCTTTTAAGCTTCGATCTCATCCTTAATGTTGTTAGGGTCTTGATCGGTTTCTCCTCCTCTTAAGGCATGAACCACTCCACGTGCTCTAGTACTTCCAGTTTGGTTTTCATGGTTTTGGTTCTTTCGCTCTGGGCAATTACTCCTGTAGTGCCCTTGATTCCCACATTCATAACAAGTAGCCTTCTGACTTGCCCCAGTAACCCTTTGGTTGTTAACAACATTGGCATTTGTAGAACTCCTATAGTCACGGGCCAGATGGCCAACTCTGTTGCATTTGTGGCATTCGGGAGCACATGGACCATCATGGTGATAGTTGCATTTAGAACACAATGGCTTAGATCCGCCGTAATGTTTCTTCTCCCCGTGCCCTGCAGTGTAAACTTTGCCAGTATTTTGCCTCTTGTTCGAGTGTTGAAGTTGTACTGATTGTCTTCTTGGAAGTTGTTATTCACTACTTCCTCTTATTTCTCAGCCTGGCGTTCAGCAAGAGTGCTGATCTTTTTGTCTACACATTTCTGAAACTTCACTATTGGATACTCACTCTTGAAGTGTCTCAGACTTCCACACTCATAACAGGTGTAAGTTCGTTGATTCCTAGCAGCAGCAGGATTCCTATAATCCCAGGTCATGTGGCCAACCTTCTTACAATTCCTACACTTTATAGTACATTGCCCATTGTGGTGCAACTTGCACCCGTTGCACAGAGGTAGAGTTCCAGCATATGCCTTCTTGTTGATTAGCCAGGTAGTGTGTGCTCTAGGAAACTTATGCCCTTTGTTTTGTTGGCTCGAGCTTCCATTGTAGTTACCTTCCTACTTTTTCTTGTTGTTGGCATTCTTTGCTACCTTGTATTCTTGTCATTCGGTCTGGCTCATTGACTTGCGGGCCATGTTGGTTTTCGTTTCATAAATAGCAATAGCCTCGATAGCATTAGCCACTTGCTGGGCTACCACCCGCTTAATTTCCTCAACACTCATCCCTTGATTAATAGTTGTCATTGTTTCCTGAAAATTACAGGGAACAAAATGTATATAAATTTTCATCAAAGGGAAAATCATGACACTCTGTGATCCCAACATATATGTAAGGTGAGACCACATTATGCAGAGATATAAGCATACAACAAACATAGGCATAAATAAATCCTACGTCATACACTACATGATCCATAACCACCATCGTAGGTTATACTTAATACAAATCAGTTTTACATGAGTAAAAGAGTACAAGCTTTTTATTAACACTACCAACCGAGTATTACTCAAGTTTAGTGGGATACAAAATGAGCTACACTGACAAATCTATTTGTCTATGGCCAGGGTGCCTCTCAAGATTCTAGATGCTAGCCTCTTATGTTATCTTTAAGTGACTTAATATTCTTTGGTGATGATAAAGGTAGTGCAGCAGCAACTCAGTCTCAAATGCCTCTGTATTCTCAGCTTGAGGGGACAGGATCATCTGTAGGTACCGCAGAAGGGTCGGCCGAAGCTAGGTGCTCCTCCTACTCCTCGTCCTCCTCATCCTTCTCAACATCATCATCATCGTTGTCATCATCAGATGACTCATTATCATAATTGTCTCATCCGTCGGCAGGATGGTCAGCAGGATCCTCCTCAGGGTCCTCCTTATCCTCTTCCGGATCGGAGTTAGCAATGTAGCCTGGTGATAGGGCTGTAGGTGAGGCATCAGCAGATAGAGGCTGATCCTTCATTGGTCCCTCTAGCTCCTCATCAGAAGCTCACTGGAA
The DNA here is from genome assembly GCA_026074375.1 of Tanacetum coccineum. Lineage (NCBI taxonomy): Eukaryota > Viridiplantae > Streptophyta > Magnoliopsida > Asterales > Asteraceae > Tanacetum > Tanacetum coccineum. The sequence continues at coordinate 10,517 of BQNB010044768.1, read as the reverse complement.
TCTCTATGGCTCGGAACTAATATAAACAGATGTGTAGGTAACCGTCGATAATGAAAACATAACTGCTTGCAACGAGCAAAACTTAACTTATATAAATATATTATATAAGGCTGGTATGGTAAATACGAGTATGCACTTATGGCATAAATGAATGATGGTAAGGTATCATATTCGATAGCTTAATGTTTAGGTAGCGCTTAGGACCTACGAGCTTATCGTACTACCTTGCCTAAAGAAATATTCCCCTATTTATATAAATAATCCTTATATAAATAATTGTAGAGTTGTGCGAAAGAATGCAAACTCATCTTTGTATATATATAATATACCCTCATAGTAACGTACGTACTATAATATGAACACGTATATGCATCATGTAAGCATCTAGTAAAACTAACTAATGCAAACAACTAGTGTGTCCCGTAAAAACCCCTTTGTATGAATGCAATGTTTGAAAACGGTTATAGTCCAGCAAAAACATTTGACCTGGTTCTCTATAACCTTGGCTCTTGATACCAATCTGTAACAAACTTGTTCCTTATTATTATTACAAAGATACTGGTTCACAATACATGAGTTTCCCAAAACATAATACAACCATATCTTTAGCATGACTTCCCAAAACAAAATCACCAATGTATCCTTGGCACCTTATGCTTACTGATCTCCTGAAAAACATTGCTTTAAAACGTCAACAATAATGTTGGTGAATTCATAGGTTTGATAAATCATATCTTCCTCCAAAATGTAATGCAAACCAAATCTTAATGTAAATGATTTGATGAATAACTAACCACCAATGTATCCCTTGTCTTGTACCTCATTGATCTCCTGAGAAAAACATGCTTTAAAACGTCAACAATAATGTTGGTGAATTCATAGGTTTGTAAATTATATAAGTGTAGGACCGCAAGATCTCCCCCGTGATAATACATCAAATGTAAACAACAAAATATTAATTACGTTCCGCTAAGCTCATGACACTGAAGCTCGACTATATGAATTGCAATATACAATTCCTATACTGGCCCTTGATGATTTCTAAACCCCAGAACATCCCAAATCCGACATGTATAAACACGTTTCGTTCCCGGTGATAGCAAATTACCCTAACTGGGGCTTCACCCCCAAATAGAATCTATTTATAACATTCGCGCACACATCCACCAAGTGATTTACATTTTCAAATAGTGGGCACAGTATAGGTTATATCGCACTTAGCAAACACGTAATCAGTTTAAATAGAAATGTTCACTTGCGTCCAATTTATAAAACAAAGCATGTTCTACACACCAAAAAACTTATAAAATCATTTATAAAAACGTAAAACGTGGGCCTATAACCTCACACTCGAGTGGATGAGTTTAACAATGTGAAATCACACCAGAAAAATAGGCTTTCACAATTACGCCCGAATGCAAACCTAATCAATTAAAGTTCCGTAAATACTAATAATGTCCACTTGCGTCCAATTGTAAAACATGCATATGTTTCTCACCCCAAAACTTGTAAATCATTAAAATGTAAAACGTGGGGCTATGAACTCACCTTGTGTGAATGATAACAAATATATCACAGAAAATGCGTCACGATAATGACCGAATGCAACTTAATCCAATATAGGTCGTATAAGTACTAAGCACTTTGATAAACTAATACCATATATAATTCTATATAGCTACATCACCATCTAATTGCATTTGTAAAACAACACTTATAAAGTAAAAACGTTTATAAATATTACTTTAGTAAAAACGACGTAACTTTTCCATTTTAAGCCCGATTTGTATGTTTCTTACGTCCACGCTTTTGTATTAAGACGATGTATCAAAATATTAGATTTTTAATATTTGAGTCCTCTGGTGAACAGTGGTTTTTACTGTTCATATACTTTTATAAAATTTGTCATCGTAAACTCGTAAATGCGTATTTTATTCGTTTTAACTCCGTTTTTAGTGATTCTTTCGAGTACGTCTTCATAATTAAAAGTTCTATCAACATAATGATGTTTTCAAAATATATATATCTGATGTGAATAGTAACTTTTATAAAATTATTTTTATAAAAGTATTTATTATCGTAAACTTGCGTAATTCATAACTCCTTCGTTATTGATCCTAAAATAACGATTCTTAATGTTTTGGAATCCTAAAAATATGTATTATCTGAGAAAAATAATCATTTGTATATATCAGAGGTGAATCTTAAAGAGTTTTTATAAAATTTCTTTTATAAACGCGTTTATTATCGCGTAACTTGTAAATTACGTATCTCCTTCGTTATAAATCGGTTTTTCGAGTTTCTTACCTTTTTGGAATCCTCATGAGATGTAGTATTTTATAAAAATATAAAATCAATAGGATATAATTCGAATTCTAACAACAAGTTTTGGTCATTTTGTCAAAATGTGCTTAAAAGTTGTTTTTATAACCTTTTAGTTTAATCACTTTGTTACAAGTTCATTACAACTCTTAATATCACATGTCCTACACACCTAGGGTCCTTAATCCATGATTAGTCCATGATTAGTCCAAATATTGTCCAAGAATCACAAGATCCATAAGTTTAGATACTTATTTGTTCATGAACTTTTATATATACACTTTTTAGGTATCTTGTTTATATATACTTTTTATACATAAACCACACATGTACAGTACTTATACATCCATCATAACATGATATTAACATCCATATGTCATATGTGAAAGTGTACCAAATCATAAACAAGTGTAAAAATCCATTTTTACAAGTAAATAAGTTCTTAGATGGTGATTAACTATACAAACATTATATATGCATAAAATCATGAAAGTAAAGAGATTAGGGTTTTTAGGTAACCTTAATATGAAGTGTGGTGATGAACAACAAGATCTAAACCCTTGTTTAGAAAACAAACCCAAGCTTACAACACTTGAAAACCCTAATTTCACCAAAACCCTAATCTTGAACCTTCTTGCTTTAACACTTGTAAACCTTAAATCTAAACCAAACCTTCTAAACACCTTGTAATACCTTAGATATGTTGTAGGATCACTTGTATGTGTTGTAAATAAGTTTTGTATGGATTATTTATGGGAGATGATGTTTGGCTGAAGAGTATGTTTTGTTTTCACCAAAGAAATGAAGTGTGTATGTGTTTACTTACTAGTGAATGCCTTATATACCCCTAAGACTAGTCAAATATTGTATAGGAAGTCTTAGGAAACTCTTTGGTTAAGAAAAACATTAGGAGGGTTTTAAGGAAGTCTTATGGTCAAGACTTGAAGAAAGTCCTCATGGTTTAAATGAGTTAGTGATGTACAAAATCAAGTTGCAAGTTTGTGATATTTCTCTTGATCTTTTCCACCATATCCGGCCATAGATGTATATGTATAAGATATTTTTGTAATTTTTGAGTTCTGGGTATAATTATGGGTATTTGTTGAAGCGTAGAAAAGTTTTGGTGGTTCCGGGAATGCCTAAACGTATTTTATCGCGAAACATAAACACTTTACGTTACCAATAAATATAAAATGAACAAAGTTAATAATAATTCTCAAAATAATTATCTAACACTTGCTTGATGTAAACATTTAATTGTTTGATGCCCGTCTACATTGAACGATAATTTTTAGCTTACGCGATTTATATTAACGATTTCAATTTAAAAGCAAACACGTACAATACTAAAAATAAATAGTTAATTTATTGACGATGTACAATGACCCTAAAACACAGGGTGTTATATTATTAATATCCAATTACCCAATGTCATAAGGAATAGTAAAACTCCATCGGTCTTTTTCCTTTGATGGCAGCTTGTTTAGTGACACGGTTGAGCACCTTTCGTTCATAGTAATGGTACAAGCTTCTTCAAGTCTGGCCTTATTCGTTATCAAACCTTTCAAAAATTTGGCGTACTTTGGCATTTGAGCAAGGGCTTCGATGAAGGGCAAATTGATGTGCAGTTGCTTCAGATTTTCTAAGAACCTTTTTTGTTGAGCCTCTTCTTTTCTTTTCTCAACCCTCAAGGAAAAGGAATCGATAGTGTTTGTACCTTAATTGATGGTTGAACAACTAGTTCGTTGGTTTTATGATGTTGATTTTTGGTATGTGCTTAATTACACATACCTTTTTCCTATTAAAACGAGCCTAAAATGACCAAAATATACCAAAAATACATTGCATTTGTGTATTTTGCATTTATATTGTGCAAGTAACGGATATCAACAAAAAAGGACAAACAACGAAGCCAAAACGACAAAACCGAGCACGAGAATGGAAAGAGCGTGAAAAAGTCAAAGGCAACCAGTCAAAATCAAGGTCAAAGCTAAGGGCAAAAAGTCAAAGTCAAAAAGTCAATGTCAAAGACGAAGCCAAAACCGAAGAAATCTTATCGGGTCAACCCGTACCCAAGTTAATGGGCCGTGTCAGCCCAATAGTATTTATCTACTCTTTAAAAAAGCCCAATGCACCACTTAACGGTTGTTAGCCCAAACCCTTTACCCCTTTTGCATAGTTAGTCCTTAAGGACTAACACTGTTTGTCCTTAGGACTAACACCATTGGTCCCTACAATACATAAGCTATTACACCCATAGTCTATTTTCCCTAACCCTCGTCAGAAAACAAACAAACAGTACCCCAAACCCCATTTCCCGCCTAAACCACTATTCATTGTCTCCTTCCTCTGTCATCCCTACAACCAGCCAAAACCGTCACTTTCCCATCTCACCCCACACCACAAAACTCCAAAGCCACCTTGGCAATCCCTTGCAATCCCATTGGTTGAAGGTTGAAGACAAAAAAATGGATGGCTATGATTCAAGCCTTGGAGCCAAAGCAAGATTAAGGGCCAGGATGAGATTTTTGATTTGCTCTCACACAACAAACACAAGAAGACCCGAAGACCATTTTTTATTTTGCTTATAAATAGTTAGAACTCTTAATGTAACAGCCAGAAGTCTGTCATTTTTAAGTTTATGTTTTATTTTAATTTTATTTTCAAGCACTGTAATCTTTTTAAGTTAATGAAATTTCAAGTTTTCATGTTTTAAGCAATTTCAAGTTTTATGCCATTCAAGCTTATTGTTATTCACAAGTGTCTTTGTTAAGCTCTTTTAAGCTTTTACAACCTGTTTTTAACTCATTTAAAGGTTTTCCAAAAGTTTTTAAAAGCTACTGTTTCATTTATCAAAATATGTGTTCAAGAATCAATAGAGCATGGTGAATAAAGGATGGCCATGGTTTAGTGCTTCTTGGGAAGCTTTAGGGTGTTTATAATCTGATTTGGGGGTGCTTAAGTTCATTTCCAAAAGCTAGGACTCTTGTAAGTTCTAATTTTTCCATTTTCAAGTTTATTGCTGTTTAATTCTGCCTTATGTGTGCTTATTTGGATCATGTTATGCTTATTTGATATAGAGTTGAGTTTTGGATAAACTGTTTTAAGTTAAAAATGCATTTTTAAAAGTTAAGGGGGTGTTTGGCTAGGCAGTACTAACCTTATGGATAGTACTGTTTTGACCACTCTTATTTCTTAAAACTACTTTTAATTCGTCTTAAATCAGTTTTAGATTAGATTTAGGCAAGTTAAAATCAAGTTTTAGTTAGTTTGCAAGTTTTCATAAGAAAATGTTCAAGTCTGTGGAGATTTTTAAGTTTTAGAATGCATAAGTTTGATTTTTAGTTTTAAGGTGTTAAAAGTATGTTTTTCAAGTTCAAAATACATTCAATTTTAAGTCCATTATCTGGTCAAAACGTTTTTAGAACTGTTGCATTAGTCTAGGTAACAATGGGTCAAAACAGTTTTCAAATTCAAGTAATGGGTTGAGTTTTAGCAGATTTTAATCTAATTTTTTAGGTTAGTTTAAGTTTAAGTTAGGCTTTAAATTTTTGAGCACAAGTTCTTTGACATGTAATCCAAATATGGAAGTAGCCTTTGGAGTTTTAGGAGTTATTTTAGGCTTATTTTAGGGCTGCAATAAGCCCCTTTGGCTTGTTTCTTTTCATTTTTCATAACTACTTATCTGTTATTCAGCTTATTTTGCTTAAGATAAATACTTGAATTCTGTTCAATTCTGTTTGTTAAGTTTAGTTTTAGGTAATGATAGCTTATTTGAGTTCAATTGTAGCTTATTTTAAGCTTACTTGAAAGATTTGAATTTTTAAGCAAACCAATATAGCTTTTGTAACCTGTGGCTTTTAAGCCTATTTTTCTGAGCTTATTGATTGATCATGTGTGCTTATTTTAAGTCTTATTAGTTGATTAGGTTTAGTTAATCATCTACTTTAGCTTATTTGTCTTTGCCTGTTGTTATTTAGTCCTTAAAAAGCCAAACAGTTTTAGTAGTAGCCATTTAGTTAAGTTAAGCTTGCTGTCATCCTTTATCAGCTTATTTCTGGCTTATTTGAACGTTTAAAAAAAGTTGTTTCATTAAAGTTGTGTGTTTACAGCTTATTTATAAGCTGTGTAAAAAAAATTAGAAAAAAAAAGCAAAAAGGGAAGGTGAAAGTCCAAGGTGAGCAAGGCTCGAACCTTGGACCTCAACACCCTCAACCTCTTACACACACTGCACTACCACTCGCCATTGGGACTTTTTCAATTACACTTTGCATTATTAAATATTTATAGTCATTTAGTCCCTTTAAGCTTTCAGCCAATTACTGCTTATTTCTAGCTTATTCAAATAAGTCGTTGGGCCACTTTTATATTTCTTAGGATTAACATAGTTCAAGGTACTTTCTGTGATTTTTTCAGATTTTTATAATTTAATTTAATATTTTAATGCATTTTTTTATTAACTTAGTTTTAAATTCATAATAAATAAAATAAAAGTCAAAAAAATATAATTCTTTTTTTTAAATTTTCTTTTATCATTTAGAACTTTTAAAAAATAAATTTGCATTCGTAGGGTTAAAATTTTAGAATTTGTTTTTTTAAAAGAACGGTTTTCGATCCTGTTATCATTTTTTCGCGTTTTAGCTTTAATTGCTTTCGTTTTAGGCTTTCCTTTACTTGTTTTTTTTTGCATTTTATTTATAGAAATAGAAACCCAATCCAACTTGTGATTATTCAAGCATTGTCCCACAAACCGATTCTCGATTCTCAAATTCACTCCTCGTCGGGACACGACACGGGATGGTTTTTTAGGGTTTTTGCTTTGGGTAAAAGTAAAATTTCTTTAAAAGCCTCACGGAATACTTACACTTCTCTCTCTATTATTGATATTATCTTATTATATATTTATATTATATTATATTTATATATATTAAGCGACGGATCAATTTTTGGCGTCGTTGTCGGGGTGGTTGTGTCGAGTATCGAGTTGAAGTTTGTTGTGCCTTGAAGACCCTTCCTCGTGAAGTTATCATTTTTGTTTGTGAATATTTTCTTCGTATTATAAAAATTAAAAAAAATACCAAAAATACTTTTCCTAAAGTATTGAAAGTACCAAAAAAAAATCGAAAAACAACAAAAGATTTAAAACTTGCATTTGTGTCAATTGTGAAGTACGGCTTACCTTTAAGAGATTAACAAACTATAAGAGGGGTATAAGGAGGGTTGTTCCAAGGAACTACGACCCGAAAGGAGAAGGTTTTTAATAGCTTCGTGCTTTCCCGCTCCTCCGCTCCTTTGTGCGTTTTTTTAGAGAGCTACCGTGAAACAAGTTTATTATTGGTTTAAGTTATTCGATCTTGTTTTCCCCTTTAATAAAATATGTTGTTTAAAAAGCTTAAAAACCCAAAAATAATCTTCTTTTTCTTCTAAACCATTTGATTCTCTTCTTAACCCTCATTATCGTTTAATTCTTTATGTCGACATTTGTCCGATGCGTAGGGTGTGGAGAACCGTTATATGGTCACCCTTGTCGATGGTGTACTTACGAACAGTGTGGTAATGATCTTCGAGATGGATATTGCTTTCTATGCCATTCAAGGAACGGAGATTCTTTCACTTATGATTCGACTCTGAATTCTTTCGATAATCCTCCCGATTTTTCATACCCACCTCCACAACCCCAATACGTGCCATACTCTTGTGAGTTATGTAGGAACGATGCCCATTATGGTTACTATTGTCCACCTCAAGTCCCGTTTGTCTACAATCAGGACCCGTGTTTCAATCAAAACTTTGATTATTTTCCACAAACTTCACCGAGTTTTCCACAAAAATATCCTTGTTGTGAAGATTGTGGGGGTCCTCACAAGACTTTTCAATGTCAACCGATAAATTATTACAAACCTAATCTGTGTTATGACTCTAATTATTCTGGTTTTGACTAAATTGAACCCCCACAGTTTCCCGTCGTTCATCAACCTCCTCAAGAAACAAGTATGGAAATTTTGCTAGATAGAGAAAACCTAATGCAATCTATAGAAACCTTTTTAAAGAAGTTTGATCGTATATCTTTTAGAGAAAAGCCAAAGGTTTTATTGATAGCTTGGGATAGATTTTGTGAAATTAAACATACTTGTGGAGATAAGCAACAACAAGAGTTGCTTCGTAAACTTCTTAAGGATGTGCAAAATTTTAAGGAGGAGTTGGCAGATGATATTAATACTCCGAATTGGGATCGTCCTGCCTTCTACTACGATGATGATGATGATGACGATGACGAGAAAAGTTCTATTCCATTGAGAGATATTATTATTTCTAGACTTCTTCTATGTATTGTAATCACACCAGTTTTATCAACTGTGGAGCCCGTTGACTCTCTCATAAAGGAGGATAAGCATCTCGACACTATTTTAGAAACGGAATCGTATGAATTAATAAAGTCTAGTGTTGAGGACCTTGTCCATACCCCAAGTAAGTCCAATGGTATATCCGAATGTGAGTGTGATGTGCCCGATTGTGATGATTCTCAAACGACAAATTTTTCAATGTTTTCCAATCCTCTCTTCGACGATACTACCTCTAGTGATGACGAGTCAAGTCGTGAGGAGATTATTCACGAAATAAGTTTTAAAACTTTTTCGAACCCTCTTTTTGATCTTGACGAGGAAATTATTTCTAGCGAGTTTAATCCGATTCATAATGAAGACCTCGATTCTACTCCGAAAAATGATTGTTTTGATACCGAATCTTATCTTCTTGAATCATTACTCAATCATGATACTTTGATGGCTTCCTCTCCCAAGATTTATTCTCTCCTCTATGAGTTTTCCAGTGAACTCATAACAATTCCTCCAAGAATTATTAATAGAGAGCACGAGGAATATATTAGTCTTATAGAGAGGTTGTTATACGATAATTCATCTCCCCGTCCACCGAAAGATTTTCATGCTAATCCAATCATCGAGTCTCTTTCCAAATTTCCTATCCCCGTTGAGGATAGTGACTCTCTTAGGGAAAAGATCAATATATTTCTTGGTCTGGATGAATCAATACCACCGGGTATTGAGAGTGATGATTACGACTCGAAAGGTGACGATAATTCTACCTCCCTTCCTGAATTCAAATCATTTCATGTTGATTATCCTGATTTGGGAGATTCAACCATTGATGTGGTGGAAGACATCCCCGTTGATGTGCCTAATATTTTGCCCACCCATCCCACCCCTTATATAGATTTCGACTTCATTCCTTCTCATAATGATCTCGGATCCGATCTTGATGTTTCTTCTCCTTCCGGAGATAGAAACAAGATTTACGATCCGGGGATATGCATTGAAGTCGAATCCACAAGATTTCTTGCTACTTTTTCCCCCGTAATTGATACTTTACTTCCATTTTCATCCGAAAATGAAGATAAAGTTTTCAATCACGGTGTTCTTGATTCAAAGGAGAAATCTCCTCCTTCTTCATCACATCGGGGCTTTAAAGCTTCTAAGCTTTTTCATCATAAAAGCCCGATGTTAATCTATGAAGAGGACATTCCTATCTTGGATGTTCTGTTTTTTCCATTTCTATCCTCCATGACCAGCTCAAGTATGGGGGATCGAGTCAGGCTCAAGACTCGGTTAACAAAAATAAACGCTTCGTGAGTCGCAACCCATGCTTATCCTAATACATTTATAATAGTAGTAACGAATAAGTGTGTTGTGAGGAGGCTCGCCTCTTCCTTTCTCGTGTTTTGTGGTTTTGTATTGTATGTCCAGGATTGTCCCGGATTTTTAAAGCCTCTCGTGTTTATGGTTTTGTCCTTTGTTCACTCGAGCTTCAAATCCTTATCTTCATTATGGGAATCCAATATCCTAATCTTATCGACTAACGTTTATCTTTGAGCATACTTAATAAACGGCTTAGGATTTACGTAGAGACCCTTCTTAAAACATTAAGGACAATGTTTAGTTCTAGTATGGGGGGATCTATCGATTTGATTGTGCCTGCAGCCGTTGTTTTTGCGTAATCCCGTTTTTACCACCAAAATACCAAAAAAATGAAAAAATTTCAAAATTTTAAAAAATAAAATAAGTGTTTTGTCACAATTTTGACTTTTCTGCTGGGTAGAATAAGAATAAATTTTGACTCGATCGAGCGTATTGAGCTCTAGCTTGTTCCTTAACTTTTAGACTAAGCATTCGCGGATCTTT
>BQNB010044767.1:12500-44685 GCA_026074375.1 Tanacetum coccineum | reverse complement strand
AGTCCTTATCCCACCGAAAGGAAATCACGCTCGAAATGGCCGAAGGAGATTTATTATATAGTAGACGTTGGAAATGGCCGAAGGGGGCTTGAAAACATCGTACAAATCCTATAATATATCGAAGGAGTACCGTAAAGTACGGTCGATGATAGGGCCGATCCTCCCGTCTTGAAAGGCCTAAGCGGCCATGAATCTTGATATTCGGGAAGAATTATTATTATTATTATTTATTTATTATTTGATTTGTGCATACCGAAAGACATTCCGGATGACCAAAGGTTAGAAAATTATTTGTTATTTGATTTTTCGTATATGCCGAAGGAGGTGGCTCCCCTTCCCGCCAAAAGACAACCACATGGGAAGCAGCCTAAGCAAAGCGTTACCGAACGATGCCTTCCGAACGTCATCATGAAATGCCCTCGTACAAACCCCATATAATACCGCAAGCATACCGTAAGGTATGGTCGGTGGAAAAGGTTAAAACTCCCGCCTAAAGGGTTATGGACCTGATATTCTAGAATGCTTAATAAACTTCTTTTTTTTATATATATATATACTTGATTTTCGCATCTCGAAGGGTATTCCGGAAATTAAAGTAGAAAGTCAAATAGTGCACAATAATGACTTTGAAAATCGTTTTTCATCCACGACCTTCTATATTAAAATAGTATAGTCAAAAGCTAATACGTGCATGAATTTTAGTTTTTACCATACACTCCACAAGAAATTACGAGTTTAACTTTAAAGATGGTATTAAGTACTATACATTTAGACAACCATTTTTACTTTTGTATAAAAATAAAATGCAACTATGCATAGCTGAAAAGTAAAATAAAAGTGGAGTTATATTTATTAATGTGTTAGAATAGTGGTACTATTTACTTTATGTGTGCTTTTAGACAAGCTTTTAAACTTTTGTAATGAAAGTTAAAATAGAGTGCAATTGAAAAGTGAAAATAAAAAAGGTACAACTACGAATGACATAGCTAGGTAAGCATATCTTTCCCATGTAGTAATTTTTAACTACTTTATCGTCAATACAAGCCCTTCTAGCCTTTTAGGAGTAAATGGCTTAGGGTCCTTTTATATTTCTTTTACATGTCATGTCATGTCATGTTCAAACAGTGTAGCCTAAGTAAATAGTGACTAAATCAATAAGTAAGGGTATCACACTTTAACCATGAGTTGTCCACATTTTGTAAAAGAAAATGACAATTTTTATTTTTTTCTTTTGTGATAGATTAATTCCTTTGTACAGTGTACTTTTCATGCATGACTTAGCATGAGGTAACCTTGTTTCTTTACCCAGGGTATTTCAAGACGAGCTTATACCTTTGTCAAAAAGTAATAACAACTTTTACCATGTGTTGTTTAGTAATATCACTTTAATATCTTGGCGTAGATTTGTTTGTACAATGGGTAGCGTCATATGTAACTTGTACTTTTAAACACATTATTAAAAGAGCAATGTCAACAAGACTACAAAATAGTGTCAATTCTTAGGCTGGATGAAATAGAGGAAGAGTCACCACAAAAAGTACAAGTCACCATGGTAACTTTATGCCGACCGTCCAAACTCACGCGCGACTTCATGCCAATTCGATGAGCCACTCATCACCGGTGAGTGGTAACAAAGTGGACCCATTTTATTTTTTTAATTTATTTTATTTGGTTTGTGAGTGTGTGGGGGTATTTAGTAGGGTATATTTTATATAAAGTGGGTATTTTAATGAAAGGTGAGTTTAGTTGAAAGGTGAGTGTTATTACGGTTAAAGGTGAGTGGTAAAGTTAGAGAGAGAAAACTGACGTGGCGCTGAGGTGTAAGGTGAGTTGGGTGTTACTACTCCATCCAGCCTTATTAACTTGCATCATGTGCTCTTAAAAGTGTCAATTCTTGACAATATTATTTTCTTGTTTCATGCTATTCGCATAACAACTCACTGGGTACAATTGAGCGCATTATGGCAACAATTCTATTTACACTATAGTCGACGTTTATTAGCTTTTCATGGCAGTGTTATGATCTAATATAGGAGTTAAGAAACTTACAAAACTTCAGCTCGAGATGCTAAATGGGTAGGTTCGCACCCAGATCTTCGAAGCCATAAATTACCCAAAAAACATACGGTTCCACTTTTCAAACCCGTAGTTCGCATCATCATGGTGACATGGGAGAGAATAATTTATAGCAGAACTGAAGTTACCGACCCGTATATCCAGCCTGAAAAACGCATAGGACCGGATCATAGCCAATAAGCATGTTCAAAGTTATATTTCCTTTCTAGCAAGCTTATATTCTGCAGGGGCTATAATGGTAAATATGTTTCTATTAAAAGTTGTTATATTAACTTTGGTGTTAGTCTTGTCTTTCTTGATTCTTCAGGGGTTCAGGATGTAAAATGGGAGGCTATATAATCTCTTATCTGAGCTAGGGTTTCATTCAGTTGTTCCGATATCAAAGTTTCATCACCATCAAGTTCTCTCAAGTTTCACGCAGTTTTAGTTCTCTGTTTAGTTTCAAGATCATCTTGATCTTTGTTTTATGGTTCTTTAGTTTTGGTTTATGTAAGTGTGAGTGCTGTATTTCTATCTGCATCCGTTTGGGGACAGATTTGTTTGGTTCTTTGTATTGTAACTGGTCAACACCTGTGTTAGGGATTGATCTACTGTGTTTATTGTTATAATAAAAGTGAATCACCAAGGGGTGGTTGGTTGGGTGATCTATCTGGTAGTTTTGGTATATTTTTCACATGGTATCAGAGCAAGGTTGATTAATTGAGCTCTATTGGTGGTTAATTGAAGAATCGGTTGAATTAGGGTTTTATCGAAACCCTAATTTTTGGGGTTTTTTGGATCTTGGCTTCTAGATTGGTTTCTGTGGTAATTTGGGGGTTTTCTGATCTTGAAGATTGTGATTCTTGGGTTCTCTAGTTTTTTCTCTATTTTTCCTAGACTAAGTGAATCTAGGGAAGTTGATTGTCTTCCGCTGCTCATATCAAGCGCTGTAAGTTGTTTCTTTCCTTTAAGTGATACAGATTTGGGTCTGGTAGGTGCAAACAGGCAAGCTATTCCTGCTCAGTCACTTAAGTGTTCTTGAGATCCTGCTCTGGCTTGTCCCAATTTACCTGGCTCGGTTCTTGTGGATCTTGGCTTGGTGTGTGTTTTGTTTGATTAGTGATATAGTTTGTGCTGCAACATCTTGTTGGTTTGGTTAATTTCTTGGTTAGTTTTTTATTGATATATTAGGTTTCTGGTTGATCTTGCTTATCTGTTCTTGTTTTGTTTGGAATTTTGTTTTTATTTGTTCTCTGGTATTGTTTGTTGATTTGTCTGGTTTTTTTTGTTATCATGGCTATTATGATTAGTTCCTTAGATCAGAGCAATCCCCTGCATCTTCATCCTAATGATTCTAATTGTGCTTCTATTGTTAATATAAAATTAACTGGTGTTGAGAATTATAGGGTGTGGGCTAGTGCTGTGAAACTTGCTCTGCAAATTAAGAATAAGATGGGTTTTTTGACTGGTTCTTGCCTTAGATCTGATTATGTTGCTAGTAGACCATTGCTTAAGCAATGGGCATTAGGTGTAAGGCCGTTGTGTCTTTAACTGGATTTGAGTTCATTTTTCTCAAGAAGTATATAGAAGTATACCTTGGTCATGTGTTTTCTGATAATGCTACTAGTGTGTGGAATGAGTTAAAGGAAACTTATGATAGAATTGATGGGTCTATTGTTTTTAATATGCTTCAAAAAATTAATTCCTTCAAACAAGGAGGTCTGCCTGTTTCTGAATATTATCATAAGTTGAACTCTCTATGGAGAGAGTTTGATATTTTGACCAAATTGCCTGATTGTACCTGTGAGGCTAGGGCTGAGATAATTGACCATGGTAAACTAATGAGGCTTATGCAATTTCTAATAGGCTTGGATGATGTTTATTAACCCATTAGAAGTAGTATCTTGACTAGGGAGATTTTTCCTGAAGCTAAAGATGCATTTCTGATTATATCTAGGGAGGAATCTCATAGGGGGATTCCTGCTAGTTCTGTTAAAAGTGAGAATGCTAGTTCTGTTAAGAATGAGAAACCCCAAGTATCTGCATTTGTTTCTAGGTTTAATGATAATAATAAGAAAAGAAACACAGGGTCTTGGTCTATTGGGAATAATGGTACTTCTGTGACAGAGGGAATTATGATAGTTTGTTGTGTAAAAACTATGGTTTAAAAGGACATACAATGGATAGGTGTTTTAAGCTTATTGGTTATCCACATGGTTTTAAAAGGAATCCAAACCTACAACCTGCTAATAATAATAATAGAAACAGTAATGCAGATACTAGGGGTGGGTTTGTGAGTAATGCTGATGGTAAAACCTCTGTTAGTCCTGTCTCTTTTAGCAATGAACAGATGCTAAAGCTGATGAGTCTATTGAATGATAAATCTTCTACTATTGCTAATGCCAATATGGCAGGTATTGAAAGTTGTTCCTTCTTTAACTGCAATGTGTTTTTAATCAACATTTTTATAGATTTTATTGTGCCAATGTTAAGATTGATGGAGTCAATTATCAGTTTGGGTGGATAATTGACTCAGGGACTAACCAGCACATGACTAATTCTGTAAAAAATATGTTTAATCTTGTTGATGTTTCTGGTTTAAAACTCACTGTGGGTCATCCTAATGGAACCCTTGCTAAAATAACACATGTTGGGAATTTGAAATTAAACAATGATGTGATTTTGTTTGATGTGTTGGTTGTCCCTGATTACACTGTTAGTTTGTTGTCTGTTAACAAGTTGATTAAGGATAGTAAATTGAATGTATCCTTTGATGAGTCTAATTGTTATATTCAGGATTTGAAAAAGGGGAAAGTTTTGGGGACTGGTAGTGAATTTGATGGTCTTTACTTATTTTATGAAAAGTAAAATGCGTCCTCTACTCCCTATAAGAGTGAGTATTTTGCTTGTTATGTATCTAAGGACATTTGGCATAATAGATTATGACACCCTGCTAATCAAGTTCTTAATCTGTTAAAAGGATCTTTAAATCTGAATCACATTAAACATGATCTTCCCTGTGAAGTTTGTCATAAAGCCAAACAGAGCAGGGAACCCTTTCCGTTTAGTGAAACTAAATCTACTATTCTTGGTCAATTAATTCATCTAGATGTTTGGGGTCCTTATAAAGTGGTTAGCGGGGAAGGGTTTAGGTATTTCTTGACTATTGATGATGACTTTTATATGCTTAAGACCAAAGATGAAGTCTTTCAAATGTTTGTCAGCTTTAATACGCTTGTTTTGACACAGTTTGATAAGAAAGTTAAAATTGTAAGGTCTGACAATGGTACTGAGTTTACAAATCATAAAATGAGTGAATTTTTTAATGAAATGGGAATTCTTCATCAAACAACTTGTGCATACACTCCTCAACAGAATGGTATAGCAGAAAGGAAACATAGACATCTTCTAAATGTGGCTAGAAGTCTTATGTTTCAGGGAGGGATTCCTCTTCAGTTTTGGTCTGATTGTGTGTTAACTGCTGTTTATTTGATTAACAGGTTACCTTCCTCAGTTTTGAATGGCAAATCTCCTTTTTCTATAGTATATAATAGGGAACCTAACCTTTCTCACCTAAGAAGCTTTGGATGCTTGTGTTATGCTACAATAGTTAAAGAATCTGATAAATTTTCAAATAAGTCTGAAAAATGTGTTTTAATAGGATATGCAAGTAATAAAAAAGCTTATAAGCTTTTGAGTCTTGACAACAGGAATGTTTTTTACTCAAGAGATGTAAAGTTTTATGAAACTATTTTCCCATATAAAATGAATAAGTCTGATAATTTTGAAAAGGATTTTGTTTCTGGTGTCACAGATTTAATTTTTTTTGATAATTTTGAGTCTCAAATAGCATCCAAGGTTTCAAGTCCCAATGATGATGAGGAAGGTTCACCATCTGGTAGAGATGGTAGACTGCATCAACCAGATCCTATGAGTGACAACCAGTCTGGGTCTGATGCTATGTTGCATCAACCAGGTGATGACATTGTTGCTCTTCAGCCTGGATATGATGAGTTACAGTCTGCAACTCCTGTAGATGAAACAAATAGTTCTGAGGGCAATGTTGGTATTAACCCAGAGGTTCCAGTTTTTCAAAATATTCTTGAAAATCAAAATGAGGAAGTTAATCTGAGAAGGTCTTCTAGAATTTCTAAATTACCTGCTAGACTAAATGATTATGTGCTTAATAATACTGTTAGGTATGGCTTGAACAAGTATGTTAATCACTCTATGTTAAGTGCTAAAAATTGTGTTTTTGTGTCTAGTTTAAATAAGTCTTGTGAGCCTTCTTCTTTTGAAGAAGCCTCTAAAGATGTTAATTGGATAAATGCTATGAATAATGAGATGCATGCTCTATATGAAAATAATACTTGGGAATTAGTTGATCTTCCATATGGTAGAAAACCTATTGGAAGTAGATGGGTTTACAAAATTAAGTACATGTCAACTGGTGAAATAGAAAGGTATAAGGCTAGAGTGGTGGCTAAAGGTTATAATCAAAAGGAAGGAATTGATTATGAGGAAACCTTTAGTCCTGTTGTTAAGATGAGTACTGTTAGATGTTTGATTGATTTAGCTGTCCAAAGGGATTGGAAGTTATATCAAATGGATGTAAATAATGCTTTTTTGTATGGAGATTTATATGAAGATGTTTATATGATTCCTCCTCCTGGTTTTATGGATAAAAATGATAACAGAGTTTGCAAATTGAAAAGGTCTCTATATGGTCTAAAACAAGCTCCTAGACAATGGAATCATAAGTTATATGATACATTGCTTGAAGCTGGTTTTGAACAGTCTAAAAATGATCATTCTTTATATATAAAGAATGATAATAATGTTTCCTTGTTCTTGCTTGTTTATGTAGATGACTTGGTCATTACTGGTAATTCTGAAGTTGAAATTCACAAGTTTAAAACCTTTCTGAATAAAAGGTTTAAAATGAAAGATCTGGGAGAGTTAAAATATTTCCTTGGTATTGAAGTTCTTAAAACCAAGACTGGTTTATGTTTAAATCAAAGGAAATATTGTCTGGAATTGTTGCATGAGTTTGGTTTACTTGCTTGCAGACCTGTGCTTACTCCTTTACCTGAGAATATTGTTTTGGCTCATAAAGAAACTAAGGATGATAAGTATTTGAAGAATATTACTAGTTATCAAAAATTGGTTGGTAAACTGATTTACTTATGTATGACCAGACCTGATATTTCATATAGTGTTCATTGCCTTAGCCAGCATATGCATGCTCCTTTACAGTCCCATTTCAATCTTGCTTTAAGGCTGCTTAGGTATTTGAAACTTGCTCCTGGGTCTGGTATTGATTTTTCAAAAAATAACTCTGGGATTCAGGTTGTGGCTTATTCTGATTCAGATTGGGCAAAGTGCCCAATGACTAGAAGGTCTGTTTCTGGGTATTGTGTTTTTGTGAATAAAAATTTAGTATCATGGAAAAGCAAAAAGCAGCCCACTTTGTCTAAATCCTCAGCAGAAGCTGAGTATAGAGCAATGGCTGCTACAACTTGTGAGGCTATGTGGATTGTGAAAATCCTAAAGGATTTGGGTTTGAAAGATTTGCTCCCTGTGGAGTTGCATTGCGACAATAAGGCTGCAATTCAGATTGCAGCTAACCCTGTTATGCATGAAAAAACTAAGCACTTTGACTTAGATGTTCACTTTGTAAGAGAAAAAGTGGCATCTGGGTTGATTAAAACTGTTAAGGTTGATACAAAATGTCAGGTTGCTGTCTATGTTTACAGGTTTGGTTCTTTTCAGCATAATGTTCTTGTGAAAAGTTTGAGAATGATTAACATGTTTCAGTTATAAGCTTGAGGGAGGGTGTTCAAAGTTATATTTCCTTTCTAGCAAGCTTATATTCTGCAGGGGCTATAATGGTAAATATGTTTCTATTAAAAGTTGTTATATTAACTTTGGTGTTAGTCTTGTCTTTCTTGATTCTTTAGGGGTTCAGGATTTAAATGGGAGGCTATATAATCTCTTATCTGAGCTAGGGTTTCATTCAGTTGTTCCGATATCAAAGTTTCATCACCATCAAGTTCTCTCAAGTTTTACGCAGTTTTAGTTCTCTGTTTAGTTTCAAGATCATCTTGATCTTTGTTTCATGGTTCTTTAGTTTTGGTTTATGTAAGTGTGAGTGTTGTATTTCTATCTGCATCCGTTTAGGGACAGATTTGTTTGGTTCTTTGTATTGTAACTGTCAACACCTGTGTTAGGGATTGATCTACTGTGTTTATTTGTAGAGGGAAAGAGTGGTAGAACCTGAGAATGAGAGAGGTAGACTTGGCTTATTTATAGCCAAGCTTTTGGATAATGTCTGTTGGATAATAGCATGTAACATCTCTTTATTATCCGATGTGTGTAATACTTGTTGGATAATAACCTACCACAAACCTTTAAGATCCATTAGTCAATAGCATATACACACGTCGGATAATAGCACGTCGAGGAGACCTATTATTTACTAGTCCATTAGACGGATATGGTTTGATATACCATATACGTCGACATTCACATAGACACTTTGCTCTATAAATAAGTTGAAATCCATCATCTGTGTTATACTAAAATGAGTTATATTTACGCAATATTCATTTTGGTTTCATTGGGATGTATTGTTCACTCAGAAGCCTAGGGGCTGTTTAGTTGGTGAAAATTTTCCTGTTTTTCCGTTTTTAAATTTTTAGAGAAAATAATGGTTTTTCTTCTCTAGAGAAGAGTTGAGAATTTTGAAAACACGTTTAGATGGAGATTGTTCTTTTTTTAAAAATGAAAAGATATTTGTTGTTTTGTAGATCCTTTTATTTATTGAGAAGAAAATGAGAAAGAAAAAAGTGAGAATGATAGAAAGGACTTTTCAGTTTTTAGGTTAAAATGTTGAAAAAAGTGAGAATGAGAATTTCACATTTTTTGAAAAATGTTGAAAAAAATTGCGACTAAACGGATTTTTAATATTTTCCTTCTCACATGAAAATTTTCCTAAAAAAATGGGATATTTTTCAGCAACTAAACGGCCCCTCAGCTTCGAACTGGATTCTATTCTCCCTCATGTTCGGCAGCTGAGTCTATTGTCAAAGATGAAGGTAGTAAAGCCTTCTCTCAGAACAAGGGTCTTGCTGCTGGTCTCGTTAGACTCCATTTTCATGATTGTTTTGTGAGGGTAAGATTATTACGTATGAGACTTAACGCTTTCTTGCTTTTGTTTACATTGTTTTTATACAAATGGGATATTGTTTCATAGGGTTGTGATGGATCAATCTTAATAGATTCAACTTCTTCAAACACAGCGGAAAAGGATTCACCAGCAAATAATCCAAGTCTTCGAGGATTCAATGTCATTGATAATGCAAAAACTAGACTCGAAAAAGTGTGTCCAGGAGTTGTTTCTTGTGCTGATATAGTTACATTCGCAGCTAGAGGTGGCTTCCAGATAGTAAGCAAATGAATGAACACTTACGCTTACACAAAAACACATACACACACAAAACAGAACCCCACCCACAAGTAGGACCGGACCCAGAACATTAAGTCATGAGGTGCACATAATTTTTTTTACGAGTATAAAGGGTTCTGATTAGGGGTGAGCATGAGGCGATCTCAGGCGGTTTTTGGTTAAAACCAAACCCGAACCAAAATTCGGCATTAAGTTTTTCAAATTCAAACCTCAAACCAAAAGTTATGTTTGTTTTTTTTGGTTTTTGATTTTTTTCTGTTAGGTTTTCTGGTTTTTCATTGGAGGTCAAATTTTCTACAAGTTTGAAATCTCTTTTACAAACAGTTATCACGTGAATTTAGACAGTGATTTAAAAGCTAAAGATTTATCAAAGAGGTCAATACGATTATGATGGTATCAAAGTCATCTCATGCCTTTTTGTGAACTAAACCGAAAATATGAAATGGGACATTTTTTACAACAAATTTTTGTTTTTAATTAAAATAATTTAAGAGACTTGTTAATAACTAGGTTTATCACACATTTGGATATCCAAAATTTATGATGACGGTTTTATGTTAGACCCATTATTCTAGGTAAGTTTTTTAAATTAAGATATCTGAAATTTTGGATGCAAGTTTTATATAGAGAAAACTACAATTTTGGTCCACTATCTTTACCGGGTATAACACTTTTGGTCCATTTTTTTAAAAATTTGCGGGTTTAAGCCAAAACCCGAGTATCCATTTCACATTTGAGCCAAATCAGACATTTTCGTTAAATCTGATTTGGCTCAAATGTGAAATGGATACTCGGGTTTTGGCTCAAATGTGAACCAAAATTGTTAGATTTGGCTCAAATGTGAAATGGATACTCGGGTTTTGGCTTAAACCCGCAAATTTTTAAAAAAATTGACCAAAAGTGTTATACCCGGTAAAGATAGTGGACCAAAATTGTAGTTTTCTCTTTTATATATACAAAAACCCAAAATTTTAGATTAATTAATATTTTTGTGACAGGGTTCATTTTGAAAAAATTCGTGAACTTTTACAAAAAAATTAAATTACGTGACAAACATCAATCGAGTTCCTGTAAACCCCCAGGAACCCCCTTAGGTCCACCCCTGACCACAAGCGTTTGTTATGTTGAGTAATTTTACTCTCGAGAACAAAAGCAACAGATATACATTTTTAGTACATTCTTAGAGACTACTATTACCAAGTAACGGTAGTAGTCCCTTACCATATTAGTGAACGACGCAACTATCCTTCTAACTTTGATTCAAACCACATATCTATTGTGTATAACTATTGCATTGCAGACTGGGGGACTAGAATACGACGTCCCAGCAGGGAGAAGAGATGGTAGAGTGTCACTGATAACTGAGACGACAGGATTGCCTCCTCTAACATCTAATCTCAACCAACTCACTTAGTTGTTCTCGAGCAATGGGTTGACACAAGAAGATATGGTCACTCTATCTGGTTAGCCATCATTTATCTTTTTTGCTTACTATTTATGCTATAAAAACGTATCCTGAAATTATAATATTTTTATAGGAGCTCATACTATCGGCCGATCACACTGTACTTCCTTTGTTAACAGACTATACAACTTCAGTTCATCCACAAAGCAAGACCCGACTTTGGACAAATTGTATGCTAGCAAGCTAAAGCAGCAATGCCCCAAGGGAAGTAACAATGTGAATTTGGTGGTACCGATGAATCTTAGTTCACCATCCATCAGTGATACAGGATACTATGTGGATGTATTAAATAATAAAGGTTTGTTCACATCAGACCAATCTCTACTCACGAGTAAGTCAACTGCAAATCAAGTGCATCAGAACGCTAAGGACCCGTATCTTTTGAAGAGTAAGTTTGCAAAAGCAATGGTACAAATGGGCAAGAATGGTGTTTTGACAGGTAGTCAAGGAGAAATTCAGAAAAACTATCGTGTAATCAATAAGTAAAGAGGGTGATCATGTGATTCATGCAAACAATCTAAATAAAACTAGTGTGCTACAATTATTGTACATGTTTGTGCAGATGTAAATTGAAGAATAAACAAGAGAATCTTGAACTGCATGTGCCCGGGAGAACTCGAGTATGAAGGCACATCATGGCAAACCGAATCTTGAATAATGGTGTTCTATTAGGTGTGCTTGGAATTTCATTTTGAAGGCGATTATGCGATTCTTAATGTCCTTTGTCTGTTTAAATTGTAAAAACAAGTGTTTGGATGTGTTCTATAAGCAATTATTTAATTTTGAGTGTTCTTTTGCTGTTGAAGTTGTTTGACATTCTGTGTTTAGACGTGCATTTGTATTCAATTCCCATAATCAGATTATTAATCATCTCCGAATGTTTGACCAATTATGATACGTTAAAAAATTAAACATAAAAAAGCAAACATTGAAAGTCTCTAATAAGAGAACTTTTTTCACAATTGATAATTGGTTTAGTTGCAAAAAAAGCTGATTATGTAGTACTAGTGCAACAACCATTTTCTTCAGGAGACGAGCTAAATACACACGTACCATTAGGTAAAAGGCCGTATGCACAAAAGACTTGTGATAACGATGAAAAACCTAATTACAAACAACATGAAATCATATATCTACTAATTAGATTAATCAGATCGTTCGTCGACTTGAACTAAATACACTCATATAATCAGGTCAAAGGCCTTCTAAACAAAAAACTGACAAGGAATAACCTAATTACAGACAACGTGACATCATATATATACTAATTAAATTAATCGGGTCATTCATAGTAGGTACTAAAACAATTAAGAATAAGAAAAGATCTCAACAACTTCAACCTTATGATTAAGAAAAACATAGCAATAATAATTGTTTTTATGTAAAAAATCCATTCAAGTAGATATAAAAGTTATATGTATTTCCTCCAACAAGAGTGCACACCATAATCAAATGTCACGATACATTGCAAAACTCGTCTTCATTAACACAAATACAATATCCGATCCTAAGTGGTAAGCACAAATACAATATCCGATCCTAAGTGGTAAGCTACATAATGGCGCTGACTATGTCCCCATTATTAGTCTTGAGAGCCTTAACAGCCTTAGGCCTCGACACTCCTGCTTTTGTCATCACAAGATCAATGTTAAGTGGCTCAACACAAGTCTTGTCAACTTCCTCCTTTTCTTCATTTGCTTGAGCTGCTGCTGCTGAAATTTTAGGTTTGCCCATCATAGATCTCATGTCGGGCATTCTAAATTGTTAGGCTGCTTGAGTTTGAAGCTGTGGGCTCAAGTCCTCAATCTTTGCCTCTCCGAAAATGACGTAGGTTTCAAAGTTAAGGCTCTGTAACAAGAGTTTAGTAATCACTAAAGATTAGAAAACACTCTACAATGGCAACAATGCTCAATTCGGAACTATGAAGAAGAAACACAGTTCGAAAATGAATTGTTATTGGATTTGTGTGGAATGATTACAAAAGGAATGATTACAAAGAGAATTGAATTTATAAATCATGATGATAAAATGAGAAAATGAAATGGGAAAGCCTTTTATAGGAGAAATGAATGGTAACCGCTTTTGGGCAGGAAAACATAACAGAAATATGAAAACATGCACTTAAGACCTCCAACTTTGAAAATGTACACAAATGGTCCCTGAAGTAGCTTGACTTGTAACAATCCTTCCTCCTTCAAAGAATGCTTGTCCTCAAGCATGTTTCTCAAACTCAGGGTACCTCTGAATTAAATCAACATAATTCTCCCTTGTTGCATCTTCATATGTATGATTAGACCTGTAGGATGTTGGATATCATAACACAATAAGAAGATTTGGGTTGAGCCGATTTCTTTAGAGAGAGAAATTAGAGAGAAACTTTCTAGTGAGAGAAAATGGAATACTTGTATATTGAAATGACTAACCACCTCTTCCATGGGATGGAAGAGGCTTATATAGTATCTTACAAACCGGCCCAATGGCCTAGGAAATGGGCTTACACGTTTGGGTTTATACCCGACCCATTACCGTATGTTTTACATTAAACGTTAAACTACGAGCTACGATAAATCGTAAAATACATGGAGTGACCAAGTCTTTTTTCTTATATCTAACAATCTCCCCCTAAGGGAGGTCACCCTAAGAAATATTAATCTTAAGCTCAGCAATCTTATGATTGTTCTTGTGTTCCAGCTCGTAGTCTTTGATTCTTCGTTTGATATCTTGTACTTTGATGAAGTGATCTTTGATCTTTAATCTTGAGCTTGTTCCTTAACTCGACTTAAGTGTGGTTTTGAGCTTCTTTGAGATCATCAGCCAAATGTAATCTCTAATCATCATCTTGTGGACTTTTGCCATCTTGTACTTGTGACTTCTGGACAGACATGCTCATACCTTTCTTGATCTTGAAAGCTGGAATATTCTTTGTTCTTGAAGTTCTTTAACTTTAACACTTGGTCACTTCAAGAAGGACGTGCGGTATCAGAGTAGCGAAAGATTTGAAACATTTACTTGAGCTTTCATGATGTCTTAAGATGCGTCGGTAGAGTATGAAGATGTGGTTAAGAACCTGACTTGTCTCCGGCTACCAGCTGCTACCGTCGGGAATACCTGCAGGTTTACGTTAGTAATAAATGAAAGAGGCTTTGTTCACTTTCGTCAAATACGGTTGTAATAACCACGGTTCCCTGTTTATCAGTATAAATACTGCCTGTGATCAGGTAGAATTCCAAGGAATCTCCTTAATAGGGTTTCGCAGCTGCACTAGCCATTCTCAATACCGGAGCGTCTCAAAGTAGACATGTAAAACCCAAAAATTTAAATTTCATTTCATTTTGTTAATTTGAAATATAACCTAAAGTTTATTAATAAATATTTGAAAATAAAACCTTAGGTTATAATTTTGGGAAATTATAAAGATATAACATAAGGTATTTTGTTTAAAAAAAATAAAACAATATATTTTGTAATTTTGATTATTTTGTATATTTACTTACTTTATATAAAAACCCTATTTTAAGGGATAAGTATTAAAAGATTTTGTCTTCCTTCCATTTTTCTCCTATATATACCGACCCTCTCCTCCCCCATTCTCCATATTCTCTCAAAAATTTCACTCCCAAAAAATCTTGTGATCTCTAGAATTTGTAAGAAGAAGTTGGTGATTCGGGTAGAATTTTCAAGCCTTGGTGTTCTTAGTGTAATCCTTGATTCTTGGTGTTTGTTCTTGTTCTTGTCTTCATCTTGGTCTCCATAGGTAATTCTTGATGTTGTTTCACTTATGTTGTCATCATGATTACATATGTAAAAGTTTTCATAAAAACCTAAAAGATTGTAAGAAATAATGTGTTCATGTTCTTGTCAATTTCTCTAGGGTTTAATCTAATTAAAATAGTTAAATAACATGTTTTGAAACCCTAAGATGATCATTAAATGTGTTATTAATAAAAACTACAAGATTAGAAACACTAGGGTTGGTTTTAATGGGTGTTAATTAGGGTTTTCATGGTTAATAATTCCGGGCAGAATTTTAGGTCATGTTCAACAGGGTGTATCTTAATGATAAAAATTGATTTTAACATGATTCTTAAGCCTAAGATTAAATTCAGAGAGTCTAGTTTCTGGAAAAGTTAATTTCATAATTTTTCAATATAGGGAAGGTTGGTTTTTGGTTGCTAAAAGATAAAATGTCAAAACTGGGAATTTAATCCGAAAACTTCAGTTGTAGTTATTTGATTTTTATTTCTCAAACCATAAGAATTTGCCTTTGAACGGCTACACACAGATTCTGAGGTATGCATGTATGCATTAACCGTCAGCACTATTAAACCAAAGAATATCAAAGAAGCTATGGCAGATCATAGTTGGAATGAGTCCATGCAAGAAGAGTTGAATCAATTTGAGAGACTTCAAGTTTGGGAACTCGTTCCACGACCAGAAGGAAAGAATATTATTGCTCTCAAATGGCTCTGGAAGAATAAGTGTGATGCTAAAAATATTGTGGTTCGAAACAAAACTTGTCTTGTGGCAAAAGGATACAGGCATGAAGAAGGCATTGATTTTGAAGAGTCGTTTGCTCCTGTTGCTCGTCTTGAGGCCGTTCGAATGTTTATTGCTTATGCTGCTCATAAGAATATCACTATCTTTCAAATGGATGTTAAAACAGCTTTTCTCAATGGTCCCTTGAAAGAAGAAGTTTATGTCAGCCAACCTGAAGGGTTTATTGATCTAGAATTCCCATATCACATCTACAAGTTGAAAAAAGCTCTATACAGTCTTAAGCAAGCACCTCGTGCATGGTATGACAAATTGTCTTCTTTTCTAATTGAACATGGTTTCACTAAAGGTATTATTGACCCAACTTTATTCACACGACGTCACGGGGGAGACATATTACTTGTTCAAGTTTATGTTGAAGACATTATTTTTGGATTAACAAATCTAGATTTTTCAAAACGTTTTGCAAAGCTAAAGAAAAATAATTTTGAAATGTCAATGATGGGTTAACTAAAGTTCTTTCTTGGACTTCAAGTTCATCAATCTACTTGTGGCATATTCATAAGTCAGTCACAATACCCGATTGAATTGTTAAAGAAACATGGTCTGGATGAGTGTGTCTCCATGAGCACACCTATGGTAACTGAGAGGCTGTATGTTGATTTACAAGGCACTCCTACTGATCAAACGACTTATCGTCGCATGATAGGAGGGCTTATGTATCTAACAGCTAGTCGTCAAGACATTGCTTTTGCTACTTTTGTATGTGCTCGTTATCAAGCACGTCCTATGGTCAAACACCTCAAAGAGGTTAAACGGATCTTTCGGTACCTAAGACAGTACTATAACATGGGACTATGGTATTCAAAGGATTCCAGATTTGAACTAATTGCATATTCAGATGCGGACCATGCAGGATGTAAAGATGATTGTAAAAGCACATCAGGAGGATTGCAATTTCTAGGTGGAAAGCTCGTAAGTTGGAGTTCAAAGAAATAAGATTGTACTATGATGTCTATTGCTGAGGCTGAATATGTTTCCTTGTCTGCATGTTGTGCATAAGTCATTTGGATGCGTACATAACTACTAGACTATGGATACAAGTACAACCGGATTCCCATGTATTGTGATTCCAAGAGTGCCATTGCTATCTCATGCAACCCAGTCCAGCATTCAAAGACAAAACACATAGACATCCGGTATCATTTTATTAAGAAACATGTTGAGAAGGGTATTGTAGAACTTTACCTTTTCAGGACAAAATCCAACTTGCGGATCTATTTACTAAAGCTCTTCCAAAAGAACGCTTTGAGTATCTAGTTCATCGCACTGATATGAGATGTATGACTCCAACACATTTGGAAAGCCTGACAAAGTCATCTTCTTGAAAAGATCATACATAAAAAACATGTAAATATAATTTTCAAAAACAAAAGAAAAAATTGAAAAACACAAAAATTCAAAAAGATTTTTCATATTAAAAAAAACATAATTTAAAGATCACATGATTAGATTCATGATTCTAAGTTTTTATAAAAAGCTTTCAATTAAAAATACTGAATCATAATCTGAGGAGGAGTAATTGAAAATTTTTCATTCATATACATCATTTCGGAAATAAAATAAAAACAATGATCTCTCAAATAAACTGAATTTGAAAAATGCTATATTTTTTCAAGGGGGAGTTTTTGAAAATTTTGAAAATCAAAATTCGGAAAAGAAATGAGTCAAATCGAAAAAGAAAACTACAAGGACTAAAAGAGTCATTTCTCAAAAATTGATATTCGGTTACTATAAAAGGAAGGAAAAATTTTCTTTTTACTTTTTATGTTCACCGAGTCAAATTATCGAGTTTGAAAAGAAAATCAAAGAAAGATTTCCGAGCTTATTACAACGATTCCAACTACTTTTCTTTCTTAAACGTAAGTTGATATGAGTTTTGATTTATTTCTAAGCTGTTTTGATTTATCGAGTTTAAACTCGTTATGGATAGGGATTCTGAATTTGGGATTTATCAAACTTTTGATAATTGAATAGATCAAAGACAATAATAATCAATGATTATGTGGAAATAGATGAAAAATAACTTAGAAAAGGTCTAAGATCATAAACTCGATGCTGATAAAGAAACTCGGATGGGTGTGATGTTTATCGAGTTTGTTAATTATCGAGTTTGATTTGGTTTTTAATTTTTGGAGTATGAATAATGATAATAAAACATAAACGGATCGAGTTTGGTTTTTCATAAGTTAAAGGGATTCATCTTTGATCTCTATTGTGTAACTGAGTAAAAATCAAAAAGTCAAACTCGGTAATATAAAAAAAAGTCAAATTCAGTAATGTCAAAAAGTCAATAATCAGTACAAATGTGATTTGTGGTTAAATGAATGCTTTTGATGCTTAATGCTTGAATGTCTGTGGAACAAAATGATTAGTTTCTCATGATTATGTATAACGGAAACAAGTTTTAATGAATTCTAAGCTATGGGTAAAATATGTCTATTCATAATTGTTTAAGTGGTCTAAGTCATGTCTGGTTTTGGCCGTTTTTTGCAATGAACAGAATGAGGAGTGAGTGACTTAGTGACCATTCAGTTATTGATTTAGATGTGTTTGTCTACATTGTTTAGGATTCATGCCAAAAAAATAAAAGTGGAAAAGTTTTTATAACTTGAATCTGAAAATCCAAGTCTCAATTGTTTAAGTGGTCTAAGTCATGTCCGGTTTTAGCCATTTTCTGCAATGAACAGAATGAGGAGTGAGTGACTTAGTGACCATTAAGTTGTGGATTTGTGATTGACTAATTCAATGTTATCATTATAAAGAAAGTTTCTGACAAATGATTTCTGGAAAAAGTTCTCAAAATCTGTAATTGTGACAAAATGATACTCTTTCACAAAAATGGTTTTAAGAAGTTGTATGATTTCTCTTTTATATTTCACAAAAAAGTCTTGATTCAAAATCAAAAGAGAAATCTTCATCATTCTTGAAAGAGTATCATGTCACAATTTTGTTTTGGTGAGGATATTATAAAAAATAAACAGAGTGGAAAGAGACAAAAACATTAAAAGAATTGTTTGTTAACTAACATCTCAATTTTATTCATTCGGTAATCTTCATGGCACAACAACAACATGCAGCTGAAGTTCATCCAGACGAACTGTGTCCTCCAAACAAACGATATGATCTCATGGATGCAAACAAGAAGGTTGATCTTGAACATGTGCAATGCCCACCTGAAAGCAAAATACTGACGAATATCATCAAGAATCATCCATTATGATTCAGTATTGCTGCTTCTTCCTCTGTACCATAGACCTATATGGCACAGTTTTGGCATACTTTGAAGGAAGATGGATGAAAGTATAGGCTCACATTTATGCTTGACAAGAAAGAGCTTTCTCTTACACTGGATGACTTCAGGACAATCTTTCACTTACCACAAGCAAATGCCGACAATCATGATAGCTTTGTGACACCACCATCATTTTTAGAAATGGTTCCATTCTTTAAACAACAATTAGGCTTTACAATGGAGCTGAAGACATCATCAAGCTTTAAGACAACTGGTCTTCTACAGCCATGGCAAACGTTATGAAAGATATTTTCAAAATGCTTGACAACACGTGTCATTAGATGGGATCAACCGCAGTTGCAGATAATGCAAATGTTGTATTGCTTTGTCAATAATGTACATGTGGTCTATGCAGAGCTGTTATGGGAAGGACTTTACTTTTCTCTTCATTATCCAACATCTTCGATCCCTTATCCAAGATTTACAAAGATCATCATTAGTCATTACATGACTAGTTTCCCTGAAATTTCAAGACGTGCTCGAGACAGGTATCACAACCTGAAAGATGATGATATAATGAAAAATATATTTAATTCAGGGAGATACAAAGACAAAGTAGGAATGAAAAATTCGAGATTGGATGATTTCAAAAGAAATGAAGAACACGGAGCATTATCGGATGTATGCGGAGGTGTTTGGGTTAGATGT
Organism: Tanacetum coccineum; assembly: GCA_026074375.1. Lineage (NCBI taxonomy): Eukaryota > Viridiplantae > Streptophyta > Magnoliopsida > Asterales > Asteraceae > Tanacetum > Tanacetum coccineum. Next base: position 25,200 of record BQNB010044767.1, on the reverse strand, counting down.
TCCTCTGACTCAGTCACAGCCAACTGAGTCTACCCAAGGAACGCATAGGACACCTAGTGTCCCTAGGTCACCTAACCCTAAAATGGATACAGCAGAGTCAAGTGCTCCAAAATGATCAACAGTGATTCGTTTTCGTCTTCCTGAAAGGAGATTTACACATCTTACTCCACCAGCTCCAGTGCCAACTGTTGATAAAGCAGATGAAATGATTTTACAAGACACATTACAAGTAAGTCTTGCTGAGCACAAAAGTCGAGAAGAGCAAGAAGCTAGAGAAAATGTGGAACTGGTCAAAGAGCACTTGGCGTCTGTAGAGATTGAAAAGATGGTGGAAGGATCAGAAAATGTTATTGATGATAGTTTACTCCATAGGAATGATGAACCAAAGATTCCCGGCACTAGGTTAGAGCCTAGGAGTGATAAGGAAAGTCCGGAGGTGGAGATTACTAAGGATAAGGAGGTGGAGATCACTAATGATAAAGAGGTAGAAATTACTAATGTTGTTATACCTGTGAATGTTAATGAAGAGGAGGAAGAAATAACTGATGAAGTGTATGAATTAAAGCGAAGGGAGAAAGGAAAGATTGTAGAGGAGTCTAGGAGTACACCATTCCCCACACCAATTAGATCTCCTAGGATTCATACTGATCTCGTATCTTCGGATACTAAGAAACTCCAGGAATTGACGGTAACTGATACTACACCATCATCAAGATCACCCAGCACCAACTTATCTAAAACAAACAGACTTCTATCATTATTCAAAGCAAAACCTGCTCGTTTCAAATGATACAAGAATTTCTTTTAGGAGTTACAAGGACGTTATACATATTTGTTTGAACATCTGAAAGCAAGGTTTCTGTCAAGGAAGTCATTTGATACTCTTGTTGATCATCTCCAAGAATTAATGGTCGAATCATTACCCACTATGGTTGATACGCATATTAAGAAGCAAGTTAGAAAGCAAGTTCCTGAGCAGGCTCGAGATCAAGTTCTAGTGTATGTTGCGGAAGGGCTAATTCTGGAAAGACAAAAGACTAAAGAAGAGATGGAACGGATGATTACTAAAGCTATTTTACAAGAGCGTGGGAATATACAGACTAAAATTTCCTCACAAATTCAGAAAACTATTGATAATCACATTCCTTCTCAAGTTGATGCGTCAGTAAGAACTTATATGTCTGGACATATTCTTCATGTTCATCAAGTTCAATCATAAACACCCTCTATTCCAGAACAACAATATCAACTGTATCTCTTTATAAAATCCGATCCTCACTTGCAGCAACAAGACATAGCAATATGGCTAGCACTTTAGATGAAGTTTGAAAGTCTTCAGGTACCACAAACTACATGTAGATCTTCTACCGTTCGCCCAAGAGATCAGGATGATCCTCATAATGATGCTCATCCTGAGGGGGAGAATCGTGCAAAGCGACAGAAGACTTCTGAGTATGAAGCATATGTGTATGGAGAGTCATCGTCTGGATAGGTCAATGAAAATGAACAAGGTCCATCAACTTCAGCTTCAGAAAATCAGAGCAAGAGACGATTATGTATTTTTAGACTGAGTCTTTAGGTTCAGTGATAATGTGAAATTCCAAAAAGCAAATGTCATAAAGATGTTATGGACATATGTATCACTGACAATTGATGAAGCAATATATAAAGAAAATTGTGATCAGATGTTGAGACAAATATGTAATTTCAGAGATGAGATTAATATTCACATTGATCAGAGGATGAAGATTTCTGAAAAGTGACATTGTTTGGGAAAGTAGAAAGGAAATCCTTGTTTCTCCGCATCTATAAAAGACCACACCTCTAGTTCAAAGTTGTCAAAGAGATCTTGAAGCTCCACCAATATCTCTTATAAATCATGACCTTTTGTATCTGAAGAAAGGAAGTATAGGGCCTGAGAAGATAGTATTGTCACTTTACAAGTTTCCTGTAATTATCTTTATGATGATGATATCGAGAAGAACGAACTTCCACAGATGGTGTGAATAAGTGTGTTTTAAAAAATTTAAGTTCCTTATGCTTGAGATGGTTGTGTTGAAACATTGGAAGAATCCCTAATGCAAAAAGATCTCTTATACATAAGATATAGGAAAGTGCTGGAAATCCAAAGGAAATGATTTATTTCGAACTCAAAGATCATTCAAGGTTATCAAGACGTACTAGGGAATTGGGTCATGAACAACAAGTTTATCATAGAGATAGTTGCAAGAAGAGCTAATAAGTGCATTGTGTCGATTACCGAGCCTGATTACAAGAATCTCAATAAGAATGATATTGAGGACATGTATTTGCTGATTATGAATGGCAAGGTTCCTGACTATGCAGAAATAGGGTTGCTATGGTCTTTATCAGTATTCATCAGAAGTTCAGTGATATGGGAAGAGTGCATGAGTTTAATTGGACTTTAAAGTTCATCAACAAACGTTATATCACTTTGCACCAACAATCTCTTTCTAGGAGTTGATAAACACAAATGTTCTCCGATCATCTGGCCCAAGGACAGATGACTGTGGATGATTTACTTCAAGTAGTTCCTCAGTTGATGTCAAGAATTGATAGCCTGGAAACAGATCTCAAACAAACCAAGCTGACAATGGGGAATGTTATTATGAAGTTAGTCAAGAAGGTGAAAAAGCTGGAAGGGTTTTTGAAAAGGAGAAATGTGATTTTATCATATTCTGAAGAGGAAGAAACTAAGGCTCAGGGGAGGAAAAGCCAAAGTCAAGATGATCCTCTAGTTTCTTTGGTACATGGGCTGATTACTCCTTCTAAGACTACTGTCAAGGCTTGAGGGGAGGAACAAGTGGAAGACATAAGCCCTAATACACTTGAAGCAGCCAAAACTCTCTCCAGGGTTGCCTCTCTAAAGCCAAAGTCCATAGATAAGGGAAGGAGATATAAGAGAAGGAAAGAGACTAAGGGAAAGAAGGTTGTCACAAGCTTGGACTTTCAAGAAGAAGTTAATACTGCTGAAGGAGTTAATACTGGCAGTATTAAAGTTAGTACTGTTAGTGAACAAGTTAGTACTGGCAGTACTAAAAGGTCTATTCCTTCACCTGATAAAGGCCAAAGAGCAGGAAAAGCTCCTATGATCATTGAAGAAGCTCCTAAGAAGTCAAAGGAACAAATTCTACAGGAGGAAGCTAGCCTTGCTGAAGCAATCAGATTGGATTCTTTACAGAAAGAAGAGGTGGCTAAACAAGTACATTTGGATTCTCTCCTAGCACAAAGAATTGCAGAAGAAGAAGAATTAAATGAGCAACAAAAGAAAAGAAGAGCTCAAGTTCAATTTGAAGCTCAGCATTACACAGATGAAGATTGGGATTTAATTAGAGCAAAGATTGAAGCTAATGCAGAGTTGTCAAAAAGTATGCTAGGAAGTGACTTACAAGGAGAAGATTTTGCAAAGAAGATGGTTGATCTAGTAAATCAAAGGAAGAAGTATTTTGCAGAAGAAAGAGCAAGAGCTAAAAGAAATAAGCCCATGACCCAATCACAGCTGAAGACATATATGATGAATTATTTGAAGAATCAGGAGACATGGAAGTTATCTCAGCTGAAGAATTTGAGTTTTGAAGAAGTTAAGGAAGAATTTGATAAGCTAGTGAAACATATAGATTTGAAAAGATTTGGTGAAGAGATTCAGACAAAGACTTCAAAAAGGCTGAAGAGTGATGAAGCAAAGGATGTTGAGTCAACCAAGAAGTCTAGAAAAAGAAGAAAACATATGGCAAGGAAAGGATTGCATAAAGATCTTGATAAGGATGATTCTGAAGATTCAAATGAAGTTGGTGAACAAGAAGAGTCTGTCTCAGGTACAAAAATTTCAATTAATCATGTTCCTGTAGCTATGAAATCACCTAGTATAGCTACCTATAAGATCATCAAGCAAGGAGAAAAAGGAGTGTACCAAATAGTTAGGGAAGATGAAACTGATATAGTGTACATTAATTTTGGTGCTATGCTGAAGGATATATCTATAGATGATCTTACTGAGTTATATAGGATTGTAATGAATAAATATGGGATGGATGGATCAGAGGATGAGCTAGAGAAGGTATTTTGGAAGTATTTAAAGAATATGTTTGAAGAACCTCTTAGTACAGATCCTATTTGGAGTGCATTAGGTCAGCAAAGGATCATAAGTTGGAGATATTATGATTCCTGTAGAGTACATTGTTTGAACTTAGAGTCAATGGATATATATATGTTAATTAAAAGAAAATATCCTTTATCTACTGAGGTATGCAAAGCCATGCTAGATTAGAAACTTCAAAGAGGAAAGTCAGATGAAAATTGCTATAAAATGTTGAAAATGATGGAAAAGCAAGCTGGTATTAGGAAATAGTGAAGTTTGAAGAGTTAGAAGTTTAGGATGGAGATAAGAAGGATAACACTTGGTGGAGGTGCTATGCACTAACACAACAAATGGTTATCAGTTCACCATGTCTAACTGACATAAGGACTGGCTAGTCCAGGAGCAAACGGCTCTTGGTAAAGACTTCTCAAATCCGTTCTATGGTTGACAACTTGCAAATAAGTTGTATGGTTTTCAACTCACCATATCTACTATGGTTAAAGCACATTACTAAAATCCGTTATATGGTTTGAATCAAACTTGCAATAGTTGAATGGTATTCAACTCACCATATCGTAAGAGAAGAGATGGCTACCGAATACGGTTTCTTATGGTTTGTGTAAAGTCTGTGGAAAAGACCATAACAAGTACCATGAAATTATGGCTTATGGTAAAGACAAAATTGCAAATCCAATAATTAAATGGTTGACACTTTACCAAAAAGTGGTAATGGTAAGATCAACTCACCAAGTGTTATGTTCCAGAAGAGTTATTGACATGGATCATCAATCCACACATTGAAATTAAACCTATCTTACATCGGTGCCACAGGATTGAGCTAATGATGCAGCTGAAACTCTTAGAAAGGAGTTTGCTCAAGATACTGAGGATTTGCTTCTTCAAGCAGGAGCTGCTAGAGCTAGTAGTACTAACTATGTTAATATAGCTAGCATACCCGTTAATACTGCTAGTCCTTCAGGAAATGTTAAGGCTGCTGGGCTGTCTTATCCTGATTCATCCAAGTATGCTAATCAAGATGATTCTCATATTCTTGCTCTTGAGGATATCTATAAAGTTCCAAGTGAAGGGATCTTTACAAGTGCATCTTATGATGATGAGGGTGCGGTGGCTGACTTCACAAATTTGGAAACCATTGTGAATGTTAGTCATATTCCCTAATCTAGGATACACTCTATTCATCCCACCACTCAAATTCTTGGAGATCCATATTCAGCAGTTCAAACAAGGAGCAAAGTGAACAAAAGTTCAGGAGCACATGCTCTTGTAAGCTATATTCAAAAGCAGAGAAGAAATAATTACAAGGATTTCCAACACTGCTTGTTTGCTTGCTTTCTTTCTTAGATTGAACCCAAGAAGATATCTCAAGCTCTTGAAGATGAAAGTTGGGTTGATACTATGCAAGAAGAGCTGTTGCAGTTCAAGATTCAGAAAGTTTGGATTCTGGTTAACTTGCCTTTAGGTAAGAAGGAAATTGGGACAAAATGGGTTTACAGGAATAAGAAGGATGAAAGAGGTATTGTAGTTAGAAATAAGGCAAGATTAGTTGCCCAGGGACATAGACAAGAGGAAGGGATAGACTATGATGAGGTTTTTGCTCCCGTGGCTAGGATTGAAGCCATCAGGATCTTTTTGGCCTTTGATTCTTATATGGGATTCATAGTTTATCAGATGAATGTGAAAAGTCCCTTTCTGTATGGTACAATTGATGAGGAGGTTCATGTGTCTCAACCTCTAGGCTTTATAGATCCTAAGTTTCCAAAGAAGGTATGCAAGGTTGTAAAGGCTCTGTATGGTTTACATCAAGCTCCCAGAGCTTGGTATGCTAATTTATCTGCTTTCTTAGAGAAAAGTGGATACAGAAGAGGAACCATAGACAAGACTCTGTTCATAAAGAAGGATAAGAAGGATATCATGCTGGTACAAGTATATGTGGATGATATTATTTTTGGTTTTACAAAGAAGTCTTGGTGTGATAAGTTTGAGGCATTAATGAAGAGCAGGTTCCAAATGAGTTCTATGGGTGAACTCACCTTCTTTCTTGGATTACAGTCAAGCAAAAAGAAGATGGAATTTTCATAAGTCAGGATAAATATGTTGTTGAGATCCTAAAGAAGTTTGATTTTATAAGTGTAAAGACTGCTAGTACTCCAATTGAGACCCAGAAGCCTTTGGTCAAGGATAAAGAAGCTACTGATGTGGATGTACATCTTTATAGATCCATGATAGGTTCTTTAATGTACTTGACTGCTTCTAGACCTGATATTATGTTTGCAGGCTGTGCTTATTCTAGGTTTCAGGTCACTCCAAATACTTCACATCTTCATGCTGTAAAAAGGATCTTTAGGTATCTTAAAGGCAAAACAAAATTGGGTCTTTGGTATTCTAGAGTGTCAGCCTTTAACCTGGAAGCCTACTCAGATAGTAACTATGCCGGCGCAAATCTTGACAGGAAATCCACAACAGGAGGTTGTCAATTTCTTGGCAGGAGACTTATTTCATGGCAGTGCAAAAAGCAAACAATTGTGGCTACTTCTACTACAGAGGCAGAGTATGTTGCTGTTGCCAACTGCTGTGGGTAAGTATTATGGATTCAAAACCAAATGTTAGACTATGGGTTCAATTTTTTGAACACAAAGATATACATTGATAATGAAAGCAAAGTATGCATAGTAAAGAATCCAGTGTTTTACTCCAAAACAAAGCAGATTAAGATTAGGCACCATTTCATTAGGGATGCTTAGGAGAAGAAACTTATCTAGGTGTTGAAGATTCACACTGATGACTATGTGGCTGATCTTTTAACTAAAGCTTTTGATGTTAGCAGGTTCAATTTCTTGATTGTTAACATTGGAATGCTCAACTTATAGATGCATTAGTTCTGGGGAGGCAAGATGGTGTAATTTAGAGTTTTTGTATAGTTTGTAGATGTTTTTTTTGCTTAGCAGATGGGTTGTGGATGATATGCTGATTATTTGGGGTTCATTATGTTCTTTAGAATGAGGATTGAGGGCTACATATGGTACTTAATTAGTTAGTGCTGCCAGTTTTGGTTACTACTAGTAGGTACAAAGTTAGTACTGCCAAGCCAAAACTTAGTACTGCCAGGCAAACCTTAGTACTGTTAAGTTACCGTTAGAAACAGGGGAGATATGGATGCAAAGTGTAAAATTGCGGTTTCTTTGCCACTGGGTTTACTTGCAACCTATATAAACCGTTCTCAAACACATAATTTACTCACCTAATCTCTCTCCCACGCTCTCATATCACAAACCCTAATCCCTCTAATCACCGACGATCATCAATTACACCTCCATGGCTGCTCTCGTATCTTGCCCTAAGCATAATATGGTTGCTTGTTTGGAGAAAACTGAACGGAATGCTCAATTCCATGAGATAGTGGACTTCCTTACACGAAGCTCGATTTACTACTCTCTCACTGTAAGTCCTACTGTCTCTACTTCCCTTATTGAACAGTTTTGGAACACTGCTACTTCCAAAACAGTCAATGATGTTAGTTACATTAAAGCCAAAGTTGCTGGCAAGACTGTATCAATTTCTGAAGCATCTATTAGACGAGATCTTCTATTTAATGATGTGGATGGAATTGATTGTCTCACAAATCAAGAGATTTATGAAAACCTTCAATTGATGGGGTATGAGGGAGATCTTACAATTCTTACTTTTCAAAAAGCTCTCTTCTCCCCACAATGGAAGTACCTAATTCATACCCTAATTCACTGCCTTAGTTCAAAAAGTACTTCTTGGGATCAATTTCCCACAAATATTGCATCTGCACTGATTTGCTTAGCTACAGATAGAAAATTTAATTTTTCTAAGATGATTTTTGAGGGTATGATTAGGAACTTGGATGCTAAGAAGCAATTCTTAATGTATCCAAGATTTGTTCAAGTGTTTTTAAATAACCAACTTTCAAACCTACCTGCCCCTTTGGATAACCTTCCAATACCAGTCCTTACCAAAAAGGTTTTCACTAATATGGCAAAGCAAGGACTACACTTTTCATGCCATGTTACACCTTTATTTCCTAATATGTTGGCTCAAGCAGTAGTAGATGAGGGTGAAGGTTTAGAAGAACCAATTAAACCCCAACCAACACCCTCTCCTACTCAACCTAGTACAGGAGACCAACCCCCTTATGACTGAATCATCATATAGATCTGACACTACCCAAGACCCTAGAGTAAACTTAGAGGACACTGGTGGAAGTCAAGGGGATCATGTTTAGATACCCCATGATAGTCCTCTTTCAGGTGGTCACACATCTGACAGAGTTGAGGGTAGCTTAAACCTAGAGGAGTTATCTGTTCTTTGCACTAACTTGTCAAACATGGTTCTTGCTTTGGAGACTTCTAAGGGTGCTCAGGCTGCATAGATCCTTAAATTGAAGACTAGAATCAAGAAGCTGAAGAAGAGGTGCCAGCCAGTAATCTCACACCATATGGCATGGTTAAGGAGTGTGTCTAGGTTATCTATGAAGAAAAAGTTGGGTAAGAAGGAGTCTGTATCCAAACAAGGGAGGAAAAATGCCAAATCAGGACCAAAGTTGGATGACAGTGCCTTTGATGATCTTGATGCTGATTTAGCTCATGGTATGGGCGACATGGAAATAAAGTAAGGTGAGAATGAGGGGAGGCAAAGAAATGAGACTGAGGAACTTAATTTGGATGCTAATACTGAAGTAATTGCTGAGGACAAGGGAAGTGGTGAAAAGGGAGGTAGCACAGTTAGTACTGCTAGGCCAGATGTTGGTACTGCTAGGCAAGAAATTGGTACTGCTGATCTAACAACTCCTCCAACAACCACAATAATCTTTGATGATGAAGAGATGACCCTTGCAGATACCTTGGTTAAGATGAAAGATAACAAAGCTAAAGGTGTTGTCTTCAAAGATACAAAGGAATTAGTCAGACCTGCAAGATCAGTTTTAACCCTAAAGCCACTCCCATCCATTGATCCAAAACACAAAGGTAAAGGTGTTTTAGAAGAACCTGAGCCTGCAAAGAAGATGCCTAGATGTGATTTTGATGCTGCCCAGGTTGCTAGAGTTGCAAAGGTTGCCAGACAGTTAGAAGTAGAGTTGCAAGCAGATGTGGAAAAGGGAAGACATAGAGAAGAACACGCATCTGTGGATTAGATTGAAAACTTGTATGATGAAGTTCAAGTAAGAATAGATGCTGATCATGAACTAGCAGTCAGATTGACTCATGAAGAACAAGAGAAGTACAATGTGAATGAAAGAGCAAAGCTATTAGCAGAATTCTTTAAAAAAAGAAAGAAGCAACTAGCAGAAGAAAGAGCTACTGTTATCAGGAATAAACCTCCAACAAGAACTCAACTGAGAAGTCTGATGATGACCTATCTTAAACATACAAGTAGATCTAAACATATTCAGTTGAACAAAAGGACTCTTAAAGAGATTCAGGCCCTATACATCAAGGAACAAGAAAGAGCTATAAACTTTGTGCATATTGGGTCTGAGGGGGATGAAAGATTGATTTAGAAGATGAATAAAAAGGTAGCTGGTGTACATGTGGAGAATGTTCTTGAAGAACATGACAGTACTAAGGTGGAAGTTAAGCAAGAAGCAGCTGAGTAGGGTACCAGGAAAACACCTAGTAAAGTATTAAAGATGAAAGCAAGAAAGAAGCCAGGGAAGCCAACACATGCTGATAGTAATAATGAACATAATTCTGAAAATGTTAGCCTTAAAATATGGTAACATATCTGAAATTACATTAGTTTGTTTATAGCGTGACACGTAGGGACTAATAATGACAAGTTATAATAATTAGGTGTCACTAGGACTATAAATACCCCCTCCATACTTCCATGGATGGGTGAGGGTTCATTTTACTTGTAATTAGGTGTGTGTCTTTCTCTCTCTAGAAAACACACATCTTTCCTTTTGTCTCTCACTAAATAATATGGCAACTTATTTGTTTAATCCTCCCCGACCTCTAGATCGAATCATTTGTTAGTGATATCTTATTACTTAACATTTTGGCATCAGAGCTTCAGGGGTGTATTGTATCATGTTTGTTGGGTCTCGGTTACTGTTCACACATGGTATACTGCTGATAATTTTTGTGTGTTTTTTTTGTGAAAAGAAAATCATGAAACTGGGTATTATCTGTTGGTATGCTTCTATTTTGTCTTACTGGTTGTTTACTGTTTAAAACAGTTTCTTTTTTGTGGTATAAGTGTTCTTCTTCTCTTAAGAATCAACCACGAAATAACATCCAAGGATGTTGTTTATTGTTGTTGTTATAAGTTTTGTCTCATATCTGGTTGTACATCTACTTTTTTGTGCTTAAAAGACAAGTTTATAGTATAAACAAATCTGGGTTTCTTGGTTGCGATTTGATCAAAAATAAAAAAAAACCAGATCGGGTTTTTAAGGAAAAGTACGACTATGACAGGTTACGTTTTGTTTATTGAGATTTGCCTCTTTAGACTGCTATTTGCCATTGCGATTTGGTGTACAGGTACAATAAAGACAAATTTCTAAGCCAAATACAAACGAACCGCTGCCTAAATTTCCTTAGATCTTGCAATTTGTCTGAATAACGATTTGGCAGATCCGTTGCGAGTTGCTACCCTTAACTCAAACTGAGTCAACTCGGTATTTACCAAGTTGACCCGGTTAAACTCAACTGAGTCAGAGTCTGGTCAATGAAAAGGGTCAACAAAAATGAAAAAAAAGATGACAGACTCGTGAACCATTTCACTACAACAAATCAACAAACTATAACTTAGATTTTATCAACAACAACATCAACAGCCTCAATCCCTTCATCACAACATCAATAACAGCCTAAGACTTCATCATTCATCACAACCATCATCTAATCCTATATCCCATCTCAAACATCAAGACTCGACAACCAAATGAACCAACTGATATAAGTTTCATCTCCTTTTCGTGTGTTACAATTAATTAAAAACCCTTATACGATCAAGAACACGAAAGGGATATATCATCATAGATCTGTCAAAAGCCAAGAACTTTCTTATCATATCCGAAAGTAAAGAAAAAATGATAACAATCATGTTATAATCTTTTCTTTGTTTTGTTGGTTTACACATGAAAGCACAAGACGACACCTACCTGAGGCCCTCCAAAGGACCTTGAAGCCATGTCTTGTATGCGTCTTCGATTGTATCATAACTATGAACAAAGAAAGGGACTCGTGTACTCGTTTTTTTTGTTTATGGTTCGATCATTTATAAAAGTTCATCCTTTTTGTGTGGTTTTGAAGTTTGAGCAGTAAAGAAAGTAATAGAAATGAGTTTTTGACTCTTGGGTATGGATGCGCTTTTGACTTTGGGAAAGAACTATATAGGTCTTGGTGTCCATGATTTATCTGATAGAATCAAAGGTTTGTGAATCTGTGTATTTGGTTAAGATGTCATATATATGATCTAAGATGGTGCAGCGCTTTTTTAAGAGAAAGAAGATGGGAGGCGATTGAAGAATGAGATTAGGGTTGAGTTTATGAAAAAAATTAGGGATTGAAATAATTTATATATATCAATTCCTATGGATCAGTTGGATGGGCCGAGTATACACAATATGGTGGATCGGGTTTTCCTAATTCATGGACTAGATATATTTATTCTTGGTCTGGGCTGGATACTCAGGTACATGACAAGATGAAAAAAATAAGTTATAAGATGATGTTGGGTTGTGTTTTATTTATTGGGCTAGTATTATTTAACTAGTACAGGTACGATGATTAAGCCGGGTACTAAAACACTATCACGACAAGTTTAACTAGACAATGTTCATTTGTTAACGACAATTTTTTCAAACAGCATTTGTTCTAGTTTAACGACATTCTTAAACAACAACACAACAAACATGATACATAACACTAAAACGATCCGAATAAGATTCACTAAATGACAAACGGCTAAAGATTCGGACTACGATGACAAGTGATCACGGAGTTGATTTGGTATCCCTTATTTGAGATTAAAGTTGGATTTCATGAAGGCGTCTACTTATTTCATCATCGAGACTTCCTTCTATTTTCTACCCCTTTTCTTCAAACCCAATCTATCGATTGATGACTTGCTTGAACGTACAACGGTTATGATTGAGACTTAAATTATCTAGTTAACAGCAGTCAGGGGTGGTTGGTTGCATACCTGGTTAACTATCACTTAAAGGAGTTACATTGTAGTACTCAGTGTCATACGCAGAAGATGATGTGGATAATTTCAAGAGGTGTTGTACTTCTTATACTTTTCTGGTTGGGTATAGAGTACTTATAGATTTAATCTTGCACCGTTCTTAATCAATAACAGTGCAAGCTTAAGTAGCACATTTAGGGGATTTCACTTCATTTTCAAGTTTGGTATATTAGGTTTACTTCACCAAGTGATCATAACAATAGCCGACAGAATACGAGGTTGGTAAGTTAGCTAGAGAGTTTAAAGGTTGAGATGTAATTAGCAATTCTCATGGGATATTATTGTGGCATTCCAAGACAAAGATACTTTACAGTCTAAGAAAAATTCTCGAAGTTCTTCAACGACATTCATATACAAGACCTT
>BQNB010044767.1:0-7500 GCA_026074375.1 Tanacetum coccineum | reverse complement strand
GTAGTTGCGTGAGCTCGTTTACTTTGGTTATGTAAACTATGTTACATAATGGATGGAATAAAAAAAATATTCCCGTGAAAATGGTTGTACTTAATACAATAAGTAGATATTACATTGATGAAAATTTAGGGTTGTTACAGTCCCCCAACCTTAAAGAAATCTCGTCCCGAGATTTAGTTGGATGATAGAGTGATGTTTGGAGATAGATGTCCTTTGTTTCTGCAGTCCCTGGTCAAATGACCCACTTTGTTCCAAGTCTGACATTTGACAGTGCAAAATCATGTATGATGCAGGGTGCATCTTGTACACAAAGGAAGGTTTCTAGTGTACCTTTTGTTTTCAGTATACCTTTTGTTCTCAGTTAGGGTGGTAGCATAAGCCCTAACAGTTTCTTGTCTTCTATTCTGCTATTGGTGGTAATGGTTGTTATTGTTGTTGTTACGGTTATTTTGGTAGTTGTTGTTGCAATCATTGGGGTAGTTATTTTTGTCAGATTTTTATATCTAAGAAGCTCAGTGGTCAAATCAACATTTGTTTCTTTTATTTTGTGATTGACCGTTTTGACTTTCTCAACTTCTATGGCTAAATTATTATATAATAAATCATATAAAGCACGTGTTTCCTCAGCAGTAGCAGGATGTTGTTCTACTGTTCCTTCACTTTGTTCCACACTAGAAACCGCAGAGATAACATTACTATCATTCTGTTGTACTTGGTATGGTTCAGGAATGGGATCGAGTAGCTCAGTATACTGCTCCTCTTGAGTAAATCTATTAAATATCTCATTATTATAACAATTGTCATATTCGTGTACCTTAGCTGATCCATCTGAATCATAGACAGGAGCTTTGTCAATCTGGGTACCCGATGTTAATGCTTGCTGCAAATTAGCCATCAAAATGCAATTGCATTGACTTCCTCAATCTCATCAAGATCTCCTGCAGCAGCCATGAAATCAAATTCCTCAGCTTGGAGTTGGATCTCTGCCTCTTCCTTTTGAGCAAGCAACTGTGTCTGAAGATAAGCATCATCCCTTTTTCTTGGTCTGGCTGTGCAGTTCCTATCAAGATGACCCAATCCTCTACAGTTGTAACACCGTATCTGATTTTCATTGTTCCCATTACCATTACCTTCAGTCCGTGTTGCTACAACATTACCATTCCCAATCTGGTTCGCATTCAGATTTGCAATTCCCAGAACAACAATAAGCCCATTCTGATTTCCAACATTCTGAATTCTTGGATTCTGAACTGCATTTTGAACAACCTGATTCCTGACAGTCTGTACTGCATTATACCCATTCGATTCCCAACATTCTGCCCAACATACTGTCTAAACTGATTCCCCCCATTACCTTCAACCATCTGCATCTGTCTGTTTTAACCCATATTCATGCCCGGCTGTGCAATCTGCCTATTACAAGGGTTTGATGAAATTCTCTGGTTGTTGTTGGTTGGTGTTGAGTAGTTTAGTTTGAATGCCTTAGCCATTAGAACAAGTGCCATGTTCATTGCAGTTGTGGGATCTGTAATGTCTTCGGGATTTGGCATTGGTTATTGCATGTAGTTCGTGTTAAATGATGGTTGTGGGTTGAAGTTGTTGTTGGGTTGTGGTTGTTGCATGTAGGTAATTGGTGATGGTTGATCTTGGTGAAACACTGGATAATTGTAAGGATTTTTAGAATTTGCCATAAGTGCCAAAGGATCATGTGCCCTTGCTAGTCGTTCTGCCCCCAGTTCATTTACCTCCGCCTGATTGTATTTCAAGAAATCATACAACTGAGTGTAATCTACTTCATGTAAATCCTTTGTTTGGTGAACAATGGTAACATGTCGTCTCCATTCTGGTTGTAAGTTGTTTAGAAACTTGAGATTGCTGGCAATCTTTTCTAGAAAGTGTTTGTTTCTTTTGAAATCATTCATTAGCTTGGAAAAACAATGATAGTAAGACTCAATCGATTCCCCATCAGTATAAGTAAACCTTTCCCATTCATTAAACAACTTAGCCTTTTTGTCTTGAATCCTAATATCAGAACCTTTCATCATTTGCTGAACATGTAACCAGATTTTCTGAGCAGTTTCACAACTATCAACAACAGCATAGATGTCTTTAGGAAGACCCATGAGAATAATCTGAATGGCTTGATCATCAGCTTCCATTTGCTTTACTTCCTTTTCAGTAAGTTCATCATCGGTCTGCTCATGAAAGGTTTCAGCAACAGGAACTTCACTGTCTGGATCACCTGGTTCAGGAATCATTCGTCTGACATATGGACCATTCATAATGGAGTTGTAGATTAGCTTTCCATTTGGTTTACTCTTAACGAAGAAGACGAGAAGACCATGGAACATAGTTGTCTTTGTTAAGCATAGGTGGACGGTTTTTGGAACCATCAGCATAAATGTCTTGTTGAGTCGACATTGCAAAAGTGATGTGAAATGATAAGGAATGATCGTTTTAGTGATTAGTGATTATGAGAATGGAGTTCAAGTTCACGGGATTTTACAATTCTATGATATAAAACCGAGAAATAAATTATTCTTTCGCAAGATTTTACTAAATCAAGAAGAAACCATGAAAATTAGATAAATTTTAAGTCTTTGAGAAATTCAGTGTATAAATCGCCCCCTTTATGACTGTGTATAAATAGCGCCCTATATAACTGTGTATAAATAGCGCCCTTTAAGACTGCGTATAAATAGTGCCCTTTAAGATTGCGTATAAATAGTGCCTTTTAAGACTGCGTATAAAAAGCGCCCTTTAAGACTGCGTATAAAAAGCCCCATTGCGTATAAAGGTATAAAAGCGTGTGATAAATCGCCGGGTAATTAAACAGTCGTGTTTAATTCGCCGGTTTAAAAGCCGTTTGTATTAATTCGGTCGTGGGTATAATCATGGCCGTGTAGTAGAAAATCGCCTGTCTTCAAACGTATAAATCGCGTCTTAAAGCGTAAAAAATGCCATATTCAAACGGATAAATCAGGGAGAGGACGTTGCTATACTTTTTTTTCAAATCACTTAAAGCACATTTTATGCGTTTTTACTAAGATTTTTCTGTAACTACTTACTTCCTAGGAATAGAAGTGCCTTAAAAAACAGAACTTTTTGGTTTTTAACACTAAAAATTGTAAAGCAAAGATTCTTAGTTACCAAAATGCTATTCGACTTAAAAAGACACAAAAGAATGAATTTTTGATGTTTTTCTAAGGTTTTTCTTGTACAACTAGCCTATATAATAGGATATTAAATAGAGAAAGATGCAAGCTTATGGGTTTTGAACAAACACAATATATAAAACCTTTTTGTGTGGTGTTTCGAACCACCGAACCAAAACAACCAATAAAACTAATTCACCCACAAAAACGCTTTGGCTTTCGATTAACACATGTTTGGCTATCATTTCATCACCACAAGATAAAAATGAGTATGAAAGATGAGAGAGAGAGGTAGAGAGAGAGATGAGACGGAGAGAGAGATGTTGGAGAGGTGACAAATGACAACAAAGTGATGGATACCGAGGCGAAGGTCGAGTCGACTCTAGGAGATTGGGATAGAGCTAGAGATAGTTCTCGCGTGAGATAAGAGTGGGAACAGAGAATCGAGAGGATTTGAGTTTCTACGAGTGTTAAGAGAGATCGATAGGGACGAAAGAGGATAGGATCGAGAGTGATCGGTCGCTGGCTCTATTATTGGTTTTGACGAGATGATGAAGCTTGATGGTAGGTTAAGATGAATAGAATGGAGTGTCTGAGAGAGCTATATGAGTGTTACAGAATGCGTCCTGTGATCATTACTGTAGATATATGTGTCGCTAATCTAAAGAGCTCGTGCTGGCGGGGGCTTAAAAGATTTTTGTCGTTTGGGTGTGATGGGGCTTGATGTTATAGATAATAAGGGGTGTTTCTCTTTTATTTGAGTATATTCCGCAATGGTTAGATTAGAAGTACCTTGTTATTGCTGCAGATGAGGGACGACTTCCTAGTCCCCTGGTCGGGTCGCGCTCTGGATTAGCAGTGTAGATGTCGGAGAGTATCATTTGCGAGTAGAAAGAAATGCCCGGAGCTTTGTTTTGTTGTGAAGCATGTGGATGGGGTGGTCAAGGGAGGATATATCGTTTTACGGTTGGTTGATTATAGAATTTAGTTAGCGTGTTTATGAGTATTGTTCATCAGTGTTCGGTATTGCATACTGATCTATCTTGTTAGACGCATGTGAGGTTGAAACGTGATGTGAGTGAATGTGAGTAGGTCTGTTTGGAGTAATGAAATGATTTGGCGCTGGGGTTTCGTTTAGGTGATTAGAGAGAGGAGTGTGTGTTTTAGTTGTTTGGCCCAGTGTTATAGGCCTGTTGATCTGCGAAGTTGATGTGTGTTGGGGGGATGTCTTGAGATGTGTTATGTCAATCTTGAAGAGAGAGAAGAGATATAGAGCTTCTTTGATGTCTGCAGGAGAGAGAGAGAGAGAGAGAGAGAGAAGTTTGGAGAGAGAAAGAGGAAGATAGAAAGTAAAATAGAGGTTAAAGAAGAGAAATATTTAAACTTCAATAAGAATTAATGAGACAGAACACACTTCTAACAGCTAGAAAGGTTTATATACCTAAGATTGGGTGGCCGGGACCTAATATGGGCTTTCTAAGGCCTTATTGGGCCGAATACAAAGTAACAAATGGGCTTTAGCCCGACATCTAGGGCCAATTAGCTTAAGTTAATCTCCAAAAACTACATTTTTCTATACAAGGCTCGAGAATATTAATGACCATCATTTACATAAAAAAATGGCTAACATGGGTACCACGACCGTGAATTCATATTTGCTTGTAGGTTTGTCTTAAATGTGATCTACTATCGGACGATTGTATTGTGGATAATGGTTGCACTAAGCACATGACCGGGAATAGAAGATTATTTACTTCGTACAAGGCATATGTTGGTAGACATGTCGTATGTGGGAGCAACCTAAAAGGCAAGGTCGTCGGTGGAGGTAATATTACTCATGACTCCATTATAATTACCAATGTTGAGCATGTTAGTGGTTTAGCTTTTAACTTGATTAGCGTAGGTCAATTATGTGATGATGATTATGTAGTTAGCTTTACTAAAGTAGATTGTACTATTAGTAAAAATGGTAAAACGCTAGCTAAAGGACATAGGAGAAATGGTTTATATACGTGAAAATTGGGAGATAACTCCAAACAACAAATTTGTCTTGCATCCGTGGTGGATAACTCAACGCTTTGGCATAGAAGGTAAGGTCACGCCAATATGAGGTTAGTTCAAAACTTAGCTTCCAACAAGCTAGTAAGGAACCTACCAAAGTTGAGCTTTGAAAGACACTTTTGTGATACATGTGATTTAGGGAGTCAATGTAATGCAAACAATAAGACTAGGAAAGAAGTGTCAACTACTAGGTTTTTAGAATTGTTACACTTAGATTTATTTGGTCCATCTCTAATTCAAAGTTACAGAGGCAACTTCTACACTTTAATGATTGTTGATGATCATTCAAACTACACTTGGGCTGTGTTTGTAGAGTCTAAGGATGATGTCTTAGAAAAGTTTAAAATATTGTGTAAAAGACTTGAAAACCTACATGATTGCTCTATTGTTTCAATTGTAGCAAATCATAGTAGTGAATTTGATAAATTGTAATTTGAGAGCTTTTGTAAACAACATGGAATGTCTTTTAACTTGTCGAGCCCGTTCATTTCTCAATCGAATGAGATTGTTGAAAGAACACGTCACATGTTAAGAAAGATGAGTCGTGCTATGTTAGCCGAGCAATTCATTCCATAAAATTTTCGGTGTCATGCATTAGATACGACAACATACATATTTAATAGGGTTTATATTAGAAAATTCATTAATAAAACACCCTACGAAATCATTAGAAATAGGAAGCCGTCATTAGAATACTTTAGGGTCTTTGGTTGTAGAGTATTTATACTTAACACTAAAGTACATCTCACCAAGTTCGACCCAAAGTCGTATGAATGTGTGTTTTTAGGATACTCTCAAACTAGTAAAGCATACATTGTGCTTAACAAGGAAACAATGAGAATTGAGGAATCTCTCAATGTTACCTTTGATGAGAGCTTGCCCGAGCCCAAGTCATCTTCTTTGGTAGAAGATGATAGGATTGATGAACCCATAGTTCATGATCTCAATGGGTCGCCGTCATTACAAGTTAATGTTTCGGATGAAGGCTATTCTAAAAGTCTAAAAAAGCTAGAGGTCACCCAACCGCTCGCTCTCTCGCGCTCTCGCGCGCGCTGAATTAAAAGAAAGGACCTAGATATAAGACTAAACATCTCGCACTTAGGTTTTCCGATGCATTACCAAAGTCAAATTGCACGAGTCTAGTTGAGGATGTTCATGGTTGACATGCACCATAGGATATTGGTGTGTGTGGTTGCTAGGGTCGGGTCAAAAATAAGAGTAGAAGTATAGAGGTCGTTTGCATACCCTTCTAGAGATAATTGTGCTCTTAGAGCCTATGTGCTTATGTGTTACGTGTTAGGACTTATGTGAAAGGCATGGAAGTTAAGCAACATTGTTGTTTTAACGAGATGATGTTATTTGTTAATGCATTATTCAAACTATAGTTGACATTATCTAGGCTTCTACATGTCAAATCTATATGTTATGAACAAGAAATTTAATCTGCATCTTGTCAATATTGTAATAATCATTGCCTCACATATTTAAATGTGTGAAATCGACTTATTCACAACATTGCATGTTCCATTCCCCATGATGGACACGAGAGATTAAATAGACAAATTCATTGACAAAATCACATTGGATCACAACTCACCCTTGTGTTGAAAATGTTGTATTTGTGTCAACTTGTTCACTTTATGTGTTGGTTGCATGTTATGTGTATTAGGGTAGAAAAGAAAAGGTCTTTGGTGCATGCATGCATACTTGTAGGAACTAGTTTGTGTAACTTAATCATTCAATCCTAACTAAATCTCAACTAAGGCAACTAGACATCTCAAATCATCAAAGCATAATCATCTTCCCAATAGTGTACTCACCCTACAAAAGGCACAACTACCTCAAACTTTAAGTAATCAAAAGTATCAAAATCTTATCATCCAATAGCTATTAACCACTCTATGATTCATACCTAACCCTTGATTGAAAACTATAAATAATAGTGAAAAACACAATATCACCATCACTCTTTGTGTACAATCCTCACTAAGAAAATGAATACTAAATATTTCATGAAGCGTGTCACCAAAGATAACTCCGCCAATGCCTATCAACCTTTTTAAAATCGCAACTACCATGAAGGGGGTCAATATGACAAAAACTTCCTTTGTGTAACAAACTTGAAACAACCTTTCATTCAAGCAAAATGTTTCTCACTTGTCAACAACCTTCCTTCTATTTATCCTCGACATATTCAAGAATTCTATGCTAGATACTATTTTGACATACCTACACTAACTCTCTATTTCCGTATGTATAATCACAACTATGCATGGGATCTAAG
>BQNB010044766.1:0-44685 GCA_026074375.1 Tanacetum coccineum | reverse complement strand
TAGAACAAGAATCTACCTCAGAATCTGAACTGGAAGAACTTCCTGAAGATGTATGTGCCATTAAAGCAAAGTTTGTAGGATGCTCTTCTTCAGCTTGGTAGCTCCAATCATACCCTCCAATTCCATCTTGAGCAACCAATGCATTTTCATTGGGAGTTTTCACTGTCACAGTTCTTCTATTATTCTCTTTTCTCCTGATTCCTTGGAAGTCTACATTCTCTTGCAAAGTGACCATATTTATGACAATTGTAGCACTCCACTTTTGACCTGTCAAATCCAACTCTTTTACCATTTACATCCAACTGCCTGCCTGTCCTCTTGATGAATCTCCTAGCTCTAATTGTCAGCATGGCCATTTCCCATTGTAGATCCATTTCTTCTAGGTCATCAGGATCAATTTGTTCTAGATCCTCTCTTGACATTTGAGGAGAATTAGGCTGACTAGCTAGGAAAGCACATATCACAGCATCACTAAGGTTATCTCCAGATGTAGGACTACTTTGAGTATGAGCAGTACTAACTCCATAAGCAGTGTTATCTGCCTCATTTGTACTGCTGTTGCTGTTAGTGCTGTTGGAGGACACAAAAGCCACATTTTGTGAATTTTGACTTATGTTTGTTGAATCTTTGAGTTCAAGCTCATATATCTTTAAGTTGTTGTACAAGTCATCCAAACTGATGGTTTTAATTTCTACTTTGTTCCTCCAGATTAAAGCATGAGTCTTCCATTCAGATGGAAGACTTCTCAACAGTTTTAAGTTCATATCCTCTTGAGAAATTGTTTCACCTTGGATCTCCAACTGACTAATAAGTTTTTGCAACCTATCAAAAGTTTGATCCATTGTTTCTGAGCTTGATCCTGAAAAGTTCTCATATTGTTGCTTGAGTAGAGTCCTCTGAACTTTCTTGGATTCCTTGTTACCTCCATACCTCTTCTCTATGGCTTCCATGAGCAGTTTTGCATCCTTATATGAATGAAACTTCAGTTGATCCTTATTTGGGAGAGCCATCAACAGAGTTCCTCTAGCTTTCATCTCATTCCTTCTATCCTGCTTTTCTTCTGCAGTAGTAGGTTCATATTCTTGCTCAACTTCTCTAATTTTTCTTTTCAGCACTTTGTTGCCATTCAGAATTACTTCTCAGAGGGAGTAATCAGTCATGAGGAAGTATTGTTCTATCCTCATTAACCAGAGATCATATTTCCCTGGGTTAAGGATAGGAAGTTTTACAGTCAAAGTTGTAAAAGTAGTTCCTGCCTCCATCTTATCACTGAGAGATAGATCTAGTAGAGATTGATTGTTTCTTCTTATTCAAAGCTTCATAACAAGCTCTGATACCACTTGTTGATCTCAATGAATAGATCTTTAACTCCTTAGCTTAATGTAAGGTTTAGTATCCTTAGATAAATCCAAAAGTACTAAGAATGAAACTTTTAGTGAATGATATAAACTATGCGGAATCTAGTGTATACCACTAAGAAGTATAACCAATGAAACAATAATGTATGTTTGACAAAATAGAAAATATAACTAAAACAATAAGCTTCAATATATTAATACGAATACTCTTTGATAGTGTTAGGGTTTACAACCTTGAAGCTATGAAAACTATAGAAAACTGATATATAAAACCATAACCTAGAATCTCCTTTTATACACCAAGGAGTCCTTTACAAGATAACTACAAATCTTCTAAACTTCTATAAGATATCCACTAATACATATCTTTTAACATGTCTTTATAACTCTTCACACATCTTTATCTTCATGCAATCTTCAAACTTTGTCAGCAGTATTAATCTTCTTCACCAATGTTAAGTTAGTACTGGCAGTGCTAACTTTTACTCTAGCAGTACTAACCAGTTAGTACTGTTAGTTATAATCTGAGCAGTATAAACATTTTGGCTTGACAGTACAAAGTTGAATCAGCAGTATAAACTTGTAGAAGCCCTTAATTCCCAACAGTCTTAAAACGTGAGATTTATTTAAAAGAAGTAGCCATTACAGAGCTTAGGAGAAAGTTAGAATTGGCTCCAAAACAAAAAGATAAAATTCAGCTAACAGTAGAAAATTTTGAGAATTCATCTAAAAACTTAAACAAACTTCTAGATTGTCAGATAGTTGATAAGTGCAAAACAGTTTTAGGGTATAATGTCATTCCACCTCCCTATACAGGAAACTTTATGCCTCCAAAACATGATTTGTCATTCTCTGGTCTAGAAGAGTTTGTGAATGAACCTATAGTTAGTGAGCCTACAGTTAAGAAGCCTGTAGTAGAGACCAGTGAAGCTAAGGCTAGTAAAGCAAAGTCTAATGCAGTTAGGAAGAGTAATGGTGCTCCAATTATTGAGGATTGGTTGTCTGATAGTGAGGAAGAAGATGTGACTCAGGCTAAGATTGAAAAGAAAACAGTTAAGTCTAGTTTTGCTAAAATAGAGTTTGTTAAATCTAAAGAGCAAGTAAAATCTCCTAGGAAAACAACTGTTAAACAAGGTGATCAAAATAGGCAAAACACTCATACTCCTAGAGGCAATCAAAGAAACTGGAATAATATGATGTCTCAAAGATTAGGAAGTAATTTTGAGATGATTAACAAAGCCTGCTATGTGTGTGGAAGTTTTGATCATCTGCAGTATGATTGTGATAACCATCAGAGACAGTTTAATAATAAAAAGATGGTAAAACCAGTGTGGAACTATACTCAAAGGGTGAATCACCAAAATTTTTCTAGAATGACTCACCCCAGTCCTAAAAGGAACATGGTTCCAAAAGCAGTATTAATGAGGTCTGGCCTAGTATCACTTACTACTGCTAGACCAGTTAATACTGCTCAACCAAGATCAACAGTGAATAGTGCAAGACCAATGATAAATGTTTTTAATAAAGCACATTCAACTATTAGAAGACCCATTAACAACAAAACAGCAACTAAAAACAGTAATTTTAATCAGGGTGTTAATACTGTTAAAGATAAAAATGTTAATACTGCTAGGCCAAAAGCAGTAGTTAATACTGCTAAGCCAAAAGCAGTACTTAATGCTGTTAAGGGAAACCAGGTTAATGCTGTTAAGGCCTCAGCTTGTTGGGTTTGGAAACCAAAGACTAAAGTAATAGACCATGTTTCTAAACACAACAGTGCATCAACCATTCTAAAAAGGTTTGATTATATTGATGCACAAGGCAGATCCAAGTCAGTGATGGCTTGGGTCCCTAAAAGAAACTGATTTTCTTACCTTATGTGCAGGGCAATCCACAAATGGATTTACAGGATCAAGGAGTGATTGACAGTGGATGCTCAAGGCACATGACAGGGAACATGTCCTATCTTACTGACTTTGAAGAAATTGATGGAGGATATGTTGCCTTTGGATAACCCAAGGAGGAAAAATCACAGGCAGTATGTACAATCAAAACTGGTAATTAAGATTATTTGCGAATGTGTATTTTTGTAAAGATGTTACGTTTAACCTCTTTAGTGTCTCACAAATGTGTGACAAAAAGAATAGTGTTCTCTTTAATGACACTGAATGTATTGTTTTATCTTCAAACTTTAAGTTAACTGATGAAAGTCATGTTTTACTTAAAGTTCCTAGAAAGAACAATATGTATAGTGTTGATTTAAAGAATATTATTCCTAAAGGAGGTCTAACTTGTCTCTTTGCAAAAGCCACATCTGATGAATCTAAACTTTGGCATAGAAGGCTTGGACACATAAATTTCAAAACTATGAATAAACTGGTTAAGGGAAATCTTGTAAGAGGTTTACCTTCAAAACTTTTTGAAAATGATCAAACCTGTGTTGCTTGTCAAAAAGGAAAGCAACATAGAGCTTCTTGTAAGTCCAAAACAGTAAGTTCAATCAGCCAACCTTTACATATGTTGCACATTGATTTGTTTGGTCCAACATTTGTAAAAGTTTAATGAAAAAATATGTATTGCCTAGTTGTCACAGATGAATTATATTAAGTTTAGGTTTAGGTTTTTACTTTCTAGCTACTAAGGATAGACGAGTGGCATTCTTAAGTCCTATATAACTGGAGTAGAAAAAATCTATAGATCAAAGGGTTAAGCTAATTAAGGATGATAATGAAAACTGAGTTCACGAAAAAGAGATGGAATTAGTTTTTTGTAATAGAAAAGGTATTAAGAAAATTTTAGTGTAAGCTAGACCTCCTCAACAAATAGAGTAGCGAGAGAGAAAATATAACACTAATTGAGCTGGCTAGGACAATGTTAGCGATTCTAAGCTAACTACTACTATTTAGCTGAAGCAGTTAATACTGCATGCTATGCTGCAAAAATAGGAATTAGTACCTAGAGTCTTCATAACAAGACCCCTTCTTAACTTTTTTCTGGTAGAAAACCAGCTTTAGGGCTTTATGAGGACCATTTGGTGTCATTGTTTACAATTCTTAATACCATAGAACACTTAGGCCAAGTTTAATGGTAGGCTGAGAAAGAATCTTTGTTGGGTACTCATTGAATAGTAAAGCATTTAAGTATTACAAATAGTAGAACTAAGATAGTTGAAGAGAACCTGCATGTCTAATTTTCGTGAGAATCCAACCTAATATTATAGAATGATGGAACAAATTGGCTTTTGATATTGATGCACTACCAAATTCAATGAATTAAAAAAAGCCAAGTTATTGCAGGAAATCAGTCACAAGGAAATGCAGGTACAAAAGCATGTGGATATGCAGGTAAAGCTCGAATGAGACAGTACCTGGCAAAAGATTACAATCAGCTACTCATTGTGGCCTGCGCTCTACCATTCTCTCAAAATTCCAAAGTGTTCTCCTGAGCGGTGGGGGGGGGTTTTATTTTTTTTATTTTTCCCAAAAACCCTTCAGGAGATAATGAAAAGAAGGTTACTGAAGAACCAGGAAAAGAAGGTGGTGATTCAAATAATGATCAAGAGAAAGAGGATGATAATGTTAACAACACTAACAATGTTAATCTGCTAGCACAAATGAAGTTAATGTTGTTGGTGCAAAAACAAGCATTGAACTTCTAGATATCCAAATCTGCCTGAATTGGAAGATATTTTTAGTTCAGAAGAATGATGAAGATGTTTGTGCAGAGGCTGACATGAACAATTTGAATACATTTATGCTTGTCAGTCCTATTCCAACTACAAGAATACACAAAGATCATCCAGTTGAACAAATTTTGAGAGAACTTGAATTCAGCACCTCAAAACAAGAAGAATGACAAAGAATTGGAAGAACATAGGTTGTTTAGTTCATCACGCAAAGAACAAACCATAAAGATTTCAAAATGCTTGTTTGCTTTCTTTCTTATCACCAGAAGAACCCAAAAAGTAATTCATGCTTGAAGGATCCAAGCTAGAATAGTTACTATGCATGGAGCTTTACAATTCAGCATAACAAAAGGTTTGGACCTTGGTGGATTTACCAAATGGCAAAAGGCCTATAGGCACTAAATGGGTTTACAGGAATAAGAAGGATGAAAGAGGCATTGTGATAATGAACAAAGCAAGATTGGTTGCTCAAGGGTACACACAAGAAGAAGGGATTAACTATGATGAAGTATTTGCCCTTGTTGCCAGAATTGAAGCAATTAGGCTATTCTTAGCCTATGCCTCATTTAAAGAATTTATGGTGTACCAGATGGATATCAAAAGTGCTTTTCTTTATGGTAAGATTGAAGAGGAAGTCTAAGTTTGTCAACCACCAGGATTTGAAGATCCAAACTTTCCTGACAGGGTATACAAAGTAAAAAAGGCACTTTATGGACTGCATCAAGCTCTAAGAGCTTGGTATGAAACCTTGTCAACTTATTTGTTAGACAATAGGTTTCAGAGAGGAAAAATAGACAAGACTTTGTTTATCAGAAAGGACAAAGGTGATATTCTATTAGTTCAAGTATATGTAGATGATATCATTTTTGGCTCTACAAAGAAGTCATTATGCATTGAGTTTGAGAAGATGATGCATAAGAAGTTTCAAATGAGTTCTATAGGTGAACTCACATTCTTCTTAGGACTTCAAGTAAAGCAAAAGGAGGATGGAATTTTTATCAGTCAAGACAAGTATGTGACTGAGATTTTGAAGAAATTTTGTTTTACTGATGTCAAGACAGCAAGCACGCATATGGAAACTCAAAAGCCTTTGCTCAAGGATGAAGATGGTGAAGAAGTGGATGTTCATTTATATAGATCAATGATTTTTTCATTGATGTATCTTACTTCTTCAATACACGATATTATGTTTGTAGTGTATGCTTATGCAAGATACCAAGTCAACCCAAAAGTGTCACATCTTCATGTTGTGAAAAGAATTTTTAGATACTTAAAAGGTCAACCTAAATTGGGCATTTGGTATCTAAAAGATTCACCTTTTGATTTGGTAGCATACACTGATAGTGATTATACTGGAGCAAGCTTGGATAGGAAGTCTACAACAGGAGGTTGTTAATTTCTTGGGTGTAGATTAATTTCATGGCAGTGCAAGAAGCAGATTGTAGTTGCTAACTCCACAACAGAGGCTGAATATGTAGCTGCTTCAAGTTGATGTGTTCAAGTGCTTTGGATTCAAAATCAATTGCTTGATTATGGGTATAACTTTATGCATACAAAGATGCTATATTGAAACAGAAAGTACTATATGCATAGTTAATAGAACCCTATTTTTCATTCACAAATATAAGCACATTCAGATTAGACATCACTTTATCATAGATTCCAATGAAAAGAAGCTAATTCAGAATGATCAAGATTCATACTGCAAGAATGTTGCAGTATTTACTTACAAAAGAAAAATTTATAAAGTAAAATAGTATTATTTCAATATTTGATTGCTAGTATTGGAATGCTCAATCTTTAAAGTCTTGATTATGAAAATGGTGAGGTAAACAGAATTGAGAGAGTTGGTGAGAATAAAAACAGAAAGAGAGATGTGTGATAAAAACAGATAGAGTGATTTAGTGAGAAAAAGAATTGAGAGAATTTGTGAGTTGAAAAACAGAAAGAGAGATGTGTGATAAAAACAGATAGAGTGATTTGGTGAGAAAAAGAATTGAGAGAAGTGGTGAGTTGAAAAACAGAAAGAGAGTTGTTTAAAAACAGAAAGAGAGAATTGTGAGTAAAAAGAATTGAGAGAAATCAAAAACAGACAGAGAGATTTTGTGAGCTAAAATGTTAATTTGATGATGGAAAAGCTGATTAGAATGGAATTGGAGTTAATGCTGGTGATTCAAAGTTAATGCTGCTAGGCATAAACTTACTGCTGCTAGGGAAAGTTAATGCTGCTAGGCATAAACTTACTGCTGCTAGGGAAAGTTAATGCTGCTAGGCATAAACTTACTGCTGCTAGGGAAAGTTAATGCTGCTAGGCATAAACTTACTGCTGCTGGGGAAAGTTAATGCTGCTAGGCATAAACTTACTGCTGCTAGGGAAAGTTAATGCTGCTAGGCATAAACTTACTACTGCTGTTGAAAGTTAATGCTGCTAGGCATAACTTACAACTGCTGGTGAACGTTAATACTGTTGAGGGTAGTTTCATAAATACTTTGATTAAGGGTTTTATTCACTCATTTAATCGATTTTATTCAATTATACTCTCTAATCGCAAACCCTAACTCAATTTCATCATTCATCGTCAAAACCCAACATAATGATGACCCTACAGTTTGCTGATACTCACAATTTAGTCGTGTTTTTGGGTAAACCCGCTGAAAGTGAGGGGTTTGAACAAATTGTTGATTTTCTGAATGCACACAACATACAAGTGTCTTTAATCCGTTAATCCACTATATATAAATCGTGAATTGAACAATTTTGAGGCTATTGTCAAGGTGAAAACGGCCAATGGAGAACAACAGTTACAAGTCCTAGTGGATGGGAAGAAGATAGTTATTGCTAAAGCATTTGTTAGAAGAGAACCTTCAATTGGATGATGGGAAGGTACAAATTGCTTGCCTAATGCTACATTTTTGAAGAACTTACAAGATAGGGGGATAAAAACTTTCACAGAAGCTAACTAATCTATAAGGCCATTCTTTCCCCCTCAATGGAAAATCTTAATTCATACTATTTTGCAATGACTAAGTGCTAATGACTTACTGCATGGAATAATATTGTAGTAGCAACAATAGCTTTCTGCAATAATTTGTTTACCACAACGCAAAAGTTCAACGTATTCCAAGAATAATTTTTTGAAAGCATGGTGAAAGACTTCGGTTAATGCTGGTAAATTCTGTGAAGTATCCAAGCGCTCTCATTGTGTTAAAACCACACAAGAGAAATTGCCAATGCGGATAAGAAAACACACCAAGGCAAGATTTATACTAAAGTACGACAAAAAGAGCACAAGAGGTCACATCACGGAGAGTCCACGCTGGCAATCCGTGTGATCACTTAATTAATCCAACGGTGCTAATAATGGATCCAATGATTAGCAAGAATCAAGGGTTAAGATGACAAGGAGCTAGTAACAAACTCAAGGCCTGGAAGCTTTATCTGAGCGATATAAAAGGAGCCTCATTCACACAAAAGAGCATCTTCTCTTTTTTTAGTTTTTAGCTTTCAAAATTTCTAGTTAAATTGTAATTTTCATAAAATTAGCTTCTGTTGTTTTAATTCAGTTTTAAAAGCTTAATGTAATCCTCAGTTTTCCAACAAATTGTAATACAATTTTCTATTAAGTAAAAACTAAGTTCTATTTTAATAATCTGTCATAAGCTCTTTCCTCTTCAAATTTGTTGTATACTGTTACATAGTTTTTTCCATAAGCTCTTTACACGAGATTTCAACAAAGATTTGACGAATCATTTTACGAGGCTTGGGATCGATTTAATGATCTTCTTCGAGCATGCCCACATCACGGATTTTCAGAATTACATCAACTAGATACGTTTTACAATGCTTTGAATGCTAATGATCAAGATTCATTGAATTCCGCTGCGGGTGGAAACTTTTTGGATAAGATGCCTCGTGAATGCTTGAAAATTATCGAGAGTAAATCCAAGGTTCGTAATTCACGAAACAAGGCAGTCGTTGCCAAAGTGAGTTCGAATTCATCTACCCCCGGAATTTCACCAGATGTTGCTGCTCTTACAACCGAAGTTTCTGAACTTAAGAATATGATGAAGACTATGCTTATCGACAAGCAAAAAGCCCAAGCTCCCGTGCCCGTAAAAGCGGTTGAGCAGAGTTGTGTAACTTGTGGAGGTGCTCATTCTTATAGAAATTGTCCAGCCACCGATGGCAATGTTTATCGAGACAACATTCAAGAGTACGTTTCACAAGCTGCTGCAGCTAATTTCAATCAAGGAAATACCAATTCTAGACCTCCGATGGTTGCAAACCAAATCCGACCTCCTGGTTTTCCTCCGATTCAAAACAATCAAAACCGTTTCAATCAGAATCAAGGAAATAATTTCAACCAAAATCGAGGAACCAATTTCAATCAAAACCGTGGAAATAACTTCTACCAAGGACAAGTGTATCAACCTCCGACTAGTCAACCACCGGTTTACCAAGCTCAACCTTATCAAGCTCCCGCTCCGCAAATGCAAGGTGTTTCAAAGACCGATTTTGAGAATTATGTCAAGGCTAATGATGCAATATTAAGGAATATGCAAAATCAAGGCCAAGGTTTACAAAACCAGATGACAAATTTAACGGAAATGCTTTCTAAGTTCGTAAATTCCAATACCGCTTCGTCTTCGAGTTCAGGTTCTCTTCCAAGTAACACCGTTACTAACCCGAAGGAAGACTTGAAGGGTTACTACCCAATGGGTAGCTTATCAAGGACCTACGATTCCTACTTCTTCTCCTAATGTAGTGGAACGTAGAACCGAGGTGACAAAGGACACAGTTTTTCCTACTAATAACGGAATTACCAAAGACGTCCAACCTCCGGTTGTCCCAGTTGAAAACCAAAATCCAGTTTCTGAGCCAGTTGATGCTCCTGTTAGTGCGCCGATGCCTAACCCGAAACCGTCAATTCCTTATCCTTCAAGGCAAAATGATGAGAAGCACCGTGAAAATGCTAACGAACAAAAAGAGAAATTCTACGAAATCTTTAAAGATATGAGTTTCGAAATTAGTTTCGTGGATGCTTTGACTCTAATGCCCAAATTTGCTTCAACTCTTAAGCCTTAATCGAAAATAAAGAAAAGCTTAGTGAGATAGCTAGAACCCCTTTGAACGAACATTGTCCGTCGGTCCATACTTAACAAGTTACCCAAAAATACTGGTGACCCCGCAGATTCCTATTCCCTGTAAATTTCCCCGAATAGATGAGTGCTTAGCCTTGGGCCGAATCTGGCGCCTAGCATAAATCTCATGCATTTTCCGTGTGGAAAAAGCTTAACCTTCCAAACCTGACTTCGACGTGCATGACACTAGAACTAGCAGACCGTTCGATCTCCCGACCGATCGGTATTGCTAAAGATGTCAACGTTAAAGTTGGTGTATTCCAGTTTCCAGCCGACTTCGTGGTCGTAGATTTTGGAAGCCAACCACTCGAGTACCTCTAATTCTCGGAGGTGTTTTTTCTTAAGACCAGTCGACTTTGATAGACGTGAATGAAGGTGAATTAACCCCTTCGGTATAGACAATGAGGCCATATACGTACAATCTTGATCAAACTTCATATACTCGGTTAATTAAAATGATGATGACGTTCGAAACCGAATCGACGTTGTTGAATTAGCTTGTGAGGAGTATTCTCAGGAAGTTCTAGGATTTTCAGACATGATCGCCAGTGGCAATCCCACTCCATATGACCGAAATAGTTTTTCAAAAAAAAATTCCTTCTCCACTCACTCCTTTCGGGGATAGTAATTTTCCACTTCTAGAAGAAGCTAATGTTTTTCTTGCTCTAGCTGACGATCCAACTTCACCGGAAGTTGATGAATCCTATTATGACCCAGAGGGGGACATTCTTATTCTCGAAGCACTCCTTAATAGTAATCCTTTACCACCTCTGAACCAAGGAAATTATTTGCCGGAAATTAGAAAGGAACTTAAACGTGTGAAGCTAAAACTCCAAATCTTCAATTAGAAGATCCTTCGAGTCGAACTAAGGACATACTAACCTCATCTCGAATATGCATTTTTGGAAGACAACAACAAGTTGCCGGTCATAATTGCCAAAGATTTGAGTGTCGATGAAAAGACCGCTCTCATAAAGGTTCTAAAGTCCCGAAAGCGAGCAATCGCTTGGAAACTCTCCGACATAAAGGGTATTAACCCAGAATTTTGTTCTCATAAAATTCTAATGGAAGAGGATTATGAACCAGCGGTCCAACATCAGAGAAGGGTTAATCCAAGATCCAACGATTGTCATTAAGAAAGGATGAAAAAATTTCTAACAGCTGGATTGATCTCCCTAATCTCAGATAGTCCTTTGGGTGAGCCCAGATGCATTGTGTGCCCAAAGAAAGGAGGGATGACTGTAGTGACCAATGATGAAAATGAATTAGTACCAACTAGACTTGTAACGGGATGGAGAGTTTGTATTGATTATCGTAAGTTGAACGAAGCCACCCGGAAAGAACCAATTCCCTTTCCCGTTTATGGATCAATGCTTAGAGTCTCGCAGAAATGAATACTATAGTTCTCGATAGGTTCTCAGGTTTACTTTCACATACCAATCGATCTGAAAGATCAGGAAAAGGGGACACTTCACCTGCCCATACAGAACGTTGCTACCCGCCGCATGCCGTTCGATATATGCAATGCACCAGGCACGTTCCAGAGGTGTATGATGTCTATCTTCCATGATATGATTGAAAAGACGATGGAAGTTTTCATGGATGACTTTTCAGTTTTCGGAAATTCTTTCTCAATGTGCCTTTCCAATTTAGAAAAGATGCTTAAACGGTGTGAAGACACTAATTTGGCTCTAAATTGGGAAAAAGCCATTTTATGGTGAAAGAAGGCATCGTTCTTGGACATAAAATTTCAAAGAAAGGAATAGAAGTCGACAAAGCCAAAATAGATGTCATTGCTAAATTACCTCACCCAACTACCGTCAAGGGTATTAGGAGTTTTCTCGGACATGCAGGTTTTTACCGTAGATTCATCAAGGACTTTTCAAAAAAAATTTGACCCATGACTCATCTCCTTGAGAAAAACACTCCTTTCATTTTCTCCGAGGAATGCATTCAAGCTTTTCAGACCTTAAAGAAGAAATTAACCGAAGCTCCAATTCTGATTGCCCCCAACTGGGACCAGCCCTTTGAGCTTATGTGCGATGCAAGCGACTATGCCATAGGTGCGGTTCTGGGGCAACGAATTGAGAAACACTTTAGGCCTATACATTATGCAAGCAAAACAATGACCGAGGCGGAATCGAACTACACCACAACAGAAAAGGAAATGTTAGCTGTGGTGTACGCTTTCGAAAAATTCCGGTCATACCTCATCATGAATAAAAGCATAGTGTATACGGACCATTCCGCCCTTAAGTACCTATTTGCTAAAAAAGATGCCAAGGCAAGATTGCTACGATGGGTTCTCCTTCTTCAAGAATTCGATTTTAAAGTAATTGATACGAAGGGAGCCGAGAACTACGCGGCCGATCATCTTTCCCGATTAGAAAACCCGTATGAAAATGTTCTCGATCCAAAGGAAATAAACAAAAAATTTCCTCTCGAGACACTTAATATGGTGACTTCTCGTGGTGACCCAAGTACCCCGTGGTTTGCCGATTATGCAAATTACCACGCGGGGAATTTCATTGTCAAAGGAATGTCAACTCAGCAGAAAAACAATTTTTTCAAAGATGTCAAACACTATTTTTGGGACGACCCTTTTCTATTCAAAACCTGTGCGGATCAAAGTGATCCGCGAAGTGTTTTCGGGCCAAGAAGCTGCCTGACATCCCTCCAGCCTTGCCAAGGTGGACCCACCAGGTGACATTACGGTGCCAACTGCACCGCCAAAAAGGTTTTTGATTCAGGATTTTATTGGCCCACAATCTACAAAGATGCCCATGAGTTAGTGAAAAACTGTGACTCATGCCAACGTCAGGGAAATTTTTACAACGTGATGAGATGCCATAAAATTCCATCCAAGTGTGTGAAATCTTTGATGTTTGGGGCATAGACTTATGGACCTTCCGTCATCTAGAGTGAAATATAGTACAAATACTCTAGCCGTTGATTACCTATCCAATGGTTGAAGCAAGGCGCTCCCACTAACGAGGCTAGAGTTTAGTTAATTTTGAAATCTCTTTTTGCCCGATTCGGTCACGAAGCTATTATAAGCGATCGTGGGACCCATTTCTGTAATGATAAATTTGCTAAAGTAATGTCTAAGTATGAGGTCACTCATCGTCTTGCTACCGCTTACCACCCTCAAACGAGTGGTCAAGTCGAGGTGTCGAATCGTGGGTTAAAACGTATTTTAGAAAGGACGGTTGGAGAAAACCGTGCCTCGTGGTCCGATAGGCTTGATGACGCTCTATGGGCATTCCGTACCGCTTATAAGACACCAATTGGTTGCACCCCTTACAAGCTCGTGTATGGAAAGTCGTGTCATCTACCTATCGAATTAGAGCATAGAGCGTATTGGGCATTAAAACATGCTAATTTCGATCTTAAAACCGCGGGCGATCACCGAAAGCTGCAACTTAATGAACTTAATGAGCTTCGTGATCAAGCATACGAGAATTCTTTGATTTATAAGGAGAGGACGAAGAAGCTTCATGACTCAAGTCTTGCTTTTCAACTCTCGTCTAAAGATATTCTCGGGAAAGCTTAAAACCCGATGGTCTGGCCCTTTCACTATAACCAAAGTTTTTCCATATGGCACTGTAAAATTATCTCATACCGACGGATCAAACTTCAAAGTGAATTACCACCGAATTAAGCACTACTTCCGGAGGGGACCACCACCATGGTTGTCCCGGATCTCAAACTACATTTCCCTAAGAACGAATGAATATCAGTGATCGAGTCAAAGCAAATGTAACTCGGTTACCATAAACCAAAGCGCTTCGTGGGAGGCACCCCATGCTTATCCATTTTCTATTTTCTTTCTGTGTTGTGAGGAGGCTTGTACTCTTCCGATTCCTGTTGTGTTTGTACTTGTGATTGTTTGCAGGATTAACCTAAATTTTCTGAAGTTCTCTCGGTGTACGTGTTTTGTTCCGTCCACCTCGAGCTTCTAGCCTTTGCTTGCCATTAGTTTGGGGAAATCTGAT
Organism: Tanacetum coccineum; assembly: GCA_026074375.1. NCBI lineage: Eukaryota > Viridiplantae > Streptophyta > Magnoliopsida > Asterales > Asteraceae > Tanacetum > Tanacetum coccineum. The sequence goes on along the minus strand of BQNB010044766.1, from coordinate 30,505 downwards.
ATCCTAAAGATTATTATCGTCTAACATTTATCTTATAGCACACTTAATAAACGGCTTAAGATATTTGTGATACTTTCTTCATGTTTGAGTTATGCATTCGACCTTTTTTGAGTTCTAGTATGGGGTTTTTAAGTCTTAGGCTAGGAAACATTGAGGACAATGTTTGATTTTAGTATGGGGTATATATCTTCGATGATGATCTTACCTACCTTTGGTTGATGTTCTCACGTACCCCGTTTTCCCACCAAAAATTTCAACAATCTGAAAAAAATTTAAAATGTAAAAAATAAAATAAGGTGTTTATTTGTCACAATTATAACTTTCTTCTGGGTAGAAATAAGAGTAAATTTTGACTCGATCCGAGCGTGTTGAAAGCTCTAGCTTTGTCCTTAACTTTTTAGACAAGCATTCACGATTTAGCGAAGAACGAAAAATGATAAGTTAAGTATGAGTGGGATCTAAACAAGGATTATTTGAAATTCTTAAGAGCTATGTATGTAACTTGTTGCTTTTTCTCCATAAGCCTAACCGGTATTAATGGGGGTACTGCTATTTTTGGAGATTAACCTTAAATCAACAATTTTTATGTAATATAAAGCAAAAAATTTAGCTTAGATCAAATTTATACTTGAATTTTTCCACAAAAGAAGCTCTCTAAATAAATAAATAAAAATGATGAAAAAAGGATAATATAATAATAATAAAAGCTGTGGGTTGATAAAAGTTTACTACCTCTTGCCGGCTCACAACCGATGTGGTAGTCTTCTAAAGAAAGCCCATAGTAAAAATAAAAATCCAAGACTGATAAAAGTTTGTTGCATCTTGCCGGCTCACAACCGATGTTGCAGCCTTCTAAAAGGTCGAGGGTGACAATTGCATAAATGTTATGTTTAATATTAAGTTTAAATTAATAAATAGATTTCTTTTTGTTAAATTCAAATATGCTTTTGAACTTTGACTATTCTATTTTATAAGCTATGAATATTCGGGAAACTTGAGAGTTTTTGAAACCTAAGGTCCGTGAGTCCTGATACTAGTCTATGTGGGGTGTCAAAAGCCTGGTCACTTAGCCGCAAGGTCGGGATGTGCCGTGACGAAATTCGCTACATGGGATGATCTCGCCTTCAAACTCATTATTCTTAGGTGGAACGTAAAGCATAGTATGTTGCAAAACGTTGATCCATGGTTGAAATTCATAATAGCACACTCACTTAAGAATGTAGGGAGTGAAAAGTTCACAAGTTGCAAATATGAGTAGTGTTAGCATTTTTACTGATATTTAGCTGTGATTTAGTTTTAAGCTTGGTTTGGGCAAGTGAAAAGTCAGGGACGATGAATTTATCCTTTTTGGGGCATTCTCGGATTGAAATGCATCTTGTTCTATGACCCCTAACAGTTATGAAAATAACGAAAGTCGAAATAATCTCAGTTATATTATTAAAAAAAATGAAAAAAAAAGTTTTATAAAAATGGGAAAATGGGGGGTTTTATAACTTGTGATTTCTTAACTCTTTCCACAAAAGTCTTTGCTACTTTTCAAAGATTTAGTTTGAGGAAGTTTTGAGGTATTTGGTTATGGAGCATATAATATTGCGTGAGGACACGCAATCGCTTAGTTTGGGGAATTTTGATATGTGTGAAACCACATATCCTTTCTATATCAAAAATGACCCATTAAAGATAAAATTGTGCTTAAAATGCTTGTATATTGCTTGTTCCGTCTTGGTGATTGTGTAGGTACAGATATTGCAAAAATCTCAAGAAAACGGTCAAAACCGGACAAACACGGACACGGGAAAGGAAAGAGAATATAAGAGCCAGGAGAATGCTATCAAAGGTCAACAAAAGTCAAACCATGGTCAACAGTGGTCAAACACAAAAATACAAAACCTAAAAATACCAAATCAGTCCCTCAAAGTTAAACCAAAATTGAAAAAATAGTCCCTTAAACCCTAACGGTGTTAACTCTTTAATTTATAAAGAGTTAACACCCGTTAACCCTTATAACAACACCAAGCCCGAGCCTAAAACCTTACCAGGCCCAAAACCCTTTATAAGCCCAGAGTTATAACCCCGGGTCAAAAATGAAAAGTCAAACACCCCTTTTTGTACAAATTTTCACGCGGGAAAAGAAGTTACCACTGTTCACCTTCTTTTTCGATTTACCCCGTGCTTAAAAGAGAGGATAAATCAAAATTGGCTGCGTGACTCATTAATTCAAGTAATAAGGACTGACATGGCAGAGTATTACATCACCAAACGCTCTCATTGGTTGAAACCCAAAAGGGAATGACACGCGGGCAAAGGAGAAAACACACCAATCAAGTGGGTTTTGCACTAAAATGTGTGTAGAAGAAGCACAAGTACCCTGACACACGGATTGCCACGCTGGCAATCCGTGTGCTCACTTAATGATCCAAGGGCCAAGATTAGAGAGCCAATGATTGAGAAGAATGAAGGGGAGGGATTGATTGGAGCGTCTAACAGACTCAGGGGCCTAGAAGCTTCTCCCAGGCAGTATAAATACAAGCAAGGACTCACTCACAAGAGATATCTAGGAGTAGTTTATAAATTAGCTTATTAAAATTAGCTTTTGTAATTTTCATTTAAAATGTTTTAGCTTAATGTTTGCTTAAATGTAATTTCCTTTTCAGAATTGTACTCAACTTTTTCATTAATAGAATTCGTATTTGCTTTTCTCAAATTCACTTAAAACTTTGTTTAATAAGCTTTTAATGTTACATAAGCTCCTCACAAGCTCATCTTAAGCTCTTTGAGTCTCTAAGCTCAAATTAAGCTCATAATAAGCATTTAATCTACTTAAACTATAAAAATCAGTTAATTACCTTTGCCTATTGGATTTTGAGCTTTTGGATGATGAACTAGCCATGGATGAGTTCATAAGGACTTTACTAGCTTATCATTTGATAAGCTAGAGCTGTAGAAATAGCTCCTTGAGCTTATTGCCTTTGTTTAGCTAAGGTTTCTGTAAGTTTTCTTTTACATTCAAGTATCTTAGTTTAATAAGTTGCATTTGCTTATTTACTGCTTAACTCTAGCTTATTTGTGCTTAATTTTGTTTCATTATGCTTATTAATCTTGTTTGACTATCTGTTTTTAGCTTTTATAGCATAGATCTTAGTTTTTCATAATTTGTCCTAAAAATCTATAAAAATCAAAAAAATATTAGCATAGTTAGTAGCTTATTGTTTCTGGCTTATTTGCTTATAGTTTTATGCTTATTAAGGTTGTTATAATCTGTTCATTATCTGGTATACAAGTTTTAACCACTAGATTTAAATCTCATAGGCTTAAATGGATTTTCATAAAATTAAGGGGGTGTTTGGCTCAGCAGTACTAACCATTAGTTAGTACTGCTAGAGGCCTTTGGTTTTTAGTTGTTGGTTTTAATCTCCTATTTAAGTTTGTTTAAGCTAGTTTCAAAAGTTAGATTAAGGTAAATCAAGTTTTCATAAGTTAGTTGTTCTTAGGTTCAAATCTGTCAATTTCTTCTTGCATAATGAGTTTTGTTCAGATCTAGCTTTTGCATTTACTTAATTTACATTTAGTTTGGTTTTAAATAGAGTAGAAGTAAGGTCTGCATTTATAGGTTTTAAGTTTTAGTCATTTTAATGTCAACTGCATTAGATAGATAAAATGCATAAGTACAATTTCTAGCTTCATTTTCAGTGGGTTAAAATAGCATTTAGCTTTTGATTTTCAGATTATAAGTAGCTTATAGGTCATATTTCATTAGTTTAGATTTAGTTTTCAAAATCTAGCTTAACTTGTCATCTGTTTTTAGCTTTTAAATAAGCATTTTGTCTTTTCATTTTCCAAAACCAAACTCAGCAAAAGCTGAGTAAACTGTCTGTTTTGTTAAGCTTTTTCAATAAGCTATAGTTTTCCAAAGTCTTTTCAAAAAGCAATTTTATATAGTCTTTGAGTTAAGCTATCTGAAAAAGCAAGTTTTACTTCTTAAAAAGCTCATTTGCTAGCTTAATTTTAAGCTCAAAGTCTGCCTAGGAACTGTTTGGCTATTAGTTTTAATAAAGGAGCTTATTTAGTCTTCTAGCTTATTGCTTGCTTATTTTTAGTTATGTTTAGCTCATTAGCTTAGGTTTAGCATATTATAGCTTATTCAGTCTTAACTTTAGCTTATTTAGTCTTCTAGCTTATTGAGAACAAGGAGAACTCCAAAAATTAAGCTAAGTAGTAACTGTCATGTTTTAAGCTGTTTCATAGCTTATTTAGGGCTTTTCATAAAAAGTTTCTTTTATTAAAAATGCTTATTTTCAGCTTTTCTAAAACTTTGCTTTTATAAGTTTCCCAAAAATTAAAATAAAGGGAAGGTGGAAATCGGGGGTGAGCAAGACTCGAACCCCCGGCCTCAACACCCTCTACCCTTTTACAACAACACAACACACACTCCACTACCAACGCGCCCTGGGGTCTTTTTCATTATACATTTGCAAAATTTATTATTAATACACGTTTTTCCCTTTTAGCTCTATAAGCTGTTATAGCTTATTTCGTTGCTTATTCGTTAAGCTGTGACCCCAAGCTTATTTTTCCTAGGTTCTATTTAGTTCAAGCTATTTTCTTTATTTTTTTAGAATTTTTATAATTAGTTTAGTATTTTTAAACATTTATTTTTATTAAAAACTTTAAAAAATAAAATAAAAATAGAAAAATAATCAGAAAAATATAAATCTTTTTTAGAAAATTTTCTTTTATCATAAAGTTTCTAGGAAAATTAGTTTTGTTTTCGTAGGGTTAAAATTGCAAAATTTTATTTTTTAAAGAACGGGATTCGTTTTCGTTCTCATTTTTCGTGTTTTTAAGCTCATTTCAAATCCGTTTTTGTCTAGTTTTCTTTAAACTTACCTTTTAGTCAATTAGAGTCTATTTAAAAAGAAAAAAAAATTCATTTTAGGTTTAAATTTGGAAATTTAGGGTTTTTAACTACCGTTTAGGGTTCCCGTTTCGCGTTTTTAGTTAAAGTTTGATTTCCTGTTATTAGTTTTCGTGCTTAATTGTTATTATTTGCTTATTTTAATTGTTTTTAATTTGTAAAAGTAGATAATCAAATCAATCTTTATTTCCAATTCAAATTATTGTCCGAACATCAAACGTGGTTTCAATTTCATAAATCGTTGGGGAATAACGACCCGGGAATCATACTTCCCGGTTAATATACGTATTATATTATATATATTTGTGAAGATTTTCCTTTTTACCTTTGTCCTCAAGGGTAATTTGGTAATTTTCCATCATATTATATATTTTATTATTACGTATATAAGATTGTACCAATTAATTTTTGGCCCCGCTGCCGGGGATTTGTGATTAAGATTCCTTCGTTTGCGTTTTGTTGATCGTGATTTGAAGACCCTTTCGTTTTCGAAAGTTTTGTTTTTGTTTAAAATTCAAAAATTCAAAAAAAAATTATAAAATATAAAATGTAAAAAATATTTTCTTTTCTTTTATTAGTATAATTATCATAAATTTTTTTTTAAAAAAATCATAAAAAATAAAAAAATTGTCCATCATAAAAAAGATAAAATAAACAAAGTTGTAAAAAGAAACAACCAACATATTAATAACCTTCAGATTGAGGTATTATCCATTAGTAAGTATCCCAACTCGAAATCAAATATTTACAAACAGTACCATTTGTGTCATTTACGAGGAACGGCTCACCTTAAAAAGTAAAAATTTTAAGAGTTACCGTGAAGTAAATTTGATTATTTGGTTCAAGTTGTCTATCTCGTTATCCGTTAAAATAGTTTGTTAAAAAAAATTATTTTCTTTTTCTACTGTGTGCATGCGCACTCGTTCTCAAACCCGCAACCATAACCGTCAACAACAAGCCCCACCGCTGTTGTAGAACCATTTAATTTAGAAGAACCTTTTGATAATCTTCCCCTAGTTTCAATGGCCAATAACCGGACTATGGAGGAATTGCTCCAAGCACCCACCGAGGGGTACGAGGATGCAATCGTAATTCCCGAAATCAGTGCTAATTTTGAGTTAAAGCAAGGTTTGATCAATCTTGTTCAAAACAAATAGTTTTTCGGACATGATAAAGATGGTCCACATGCTCACATCCGTTATTTCAATAAGATCACCTCAACAATGAGATTCTCGGACGTCCCGAGCACGTCAATTAAGCTTATGCTTTTTCCATTTTTTCTCAACGGTTTAGCCCGAATTTGTCTAAAGAAAGAACCTCCTCGATCAATTTTGACATGGGATGATCTTGTTTCAAAATTCATTAATCAATTCTTTCCTCCTTAAAAAACGACAAATCTTCGAAACGAAATCACGAGATTTCAACAAAGATTTGACGAATCGTTTTACGAGGCTTAGGATCGATTTAATGATATTCTTTCTATTTTCTTGATTAATAAGTGAGTGTGTTAATTTATAGCCCAAGTGTGGGAGCGTGCTTCTTTCTATGGTGTGTGGTATTGTTTTTGCAGGATTCCTTAAGATCATGAAGACTCGTGCTTGTTTTCAATCCTCCAATCATCCGGTCTTTGATCTTCTGCTTATTATGAATCCTTAATCCTGATCATGTATATTATTGTGTTTCCCCTTTCACACTTGGAATTTTTTGCATTTGTTTTTTTATTCCTAAGTGTGGGGGTAAAACCCGACATTTTTGAACATTGAGGTCAATGTTCCATTCTAAGTGTGTGGGGGGGGGGGGGTATTTCTATCGAAATGTGATCTTACATGTGCCTTGCTATGTCCCTCGCAACCCCGTTTTTTCCATTAAAAAATCAAAATTTTTTAAGTCTTAATATCTAATATATATATATATATATATATATATATATATATATATATATATATATAGTTAGTTGAATAAATAGAAAATAGTTGACACGAATGTAGGCTTTCCGTTGGTGAGAACGAGAAGTAAATTTTGACCCGACCGATTTTATATCTTAGCTTTCTCCTTAACGTAAATAGATTGATTTTGCTAATCTTTTATACAAGGAGCTATAAAACGCTAGTCTAGCTTGAAAAGGTCAAGACTTTGCAAGTTCCCATAATTGATTTTAAATATGCGAAGTTCGATTTATTAGAGTTGAGATTGTTGCCAGTCAATATGACTTGTTAAAGTGCCGATCTTAATTCATTAGGCTAAGTATTCACGAATTTCTTTATTAGAAATTTTAAATTGTGAAGAACAAGAGATGATAGAGTAGAGTATAAGTTTTGATGCTAAACATAGAATAGTTGGATTTCTTTAAGGCTCATGAGAGTTAAATTGTGGCTTTTTCTCCCATTAGCTTGTTTCACCTTTATATATAATTGTTTAATAAATAGAGTTGTGCGGTTTTTTGGTTAATAATTAGTTAATAGAAGTTTTCTTTAGTTCCTTTGTGATTAAGATGAGTACACATCAGGAATACTTAATTTGGCATACTATATGTATCACAATAATAAATATTTTGCTTATCCCTTAAAGAGCCTTAGGGTATATGGGGTAAGTAGAATTTAATAAGTGAAATTATAGCCTTATTCATTCCTTAAAGAGCCTAAAGGTATATAGAATGGATATTGTTGCTTAATTTTTGTCTTGTGTGTACCTTAAAGAGCCTTAGGGTATATGGTGCAAATAAGATTGGTCCATTTATGTCTTAAAGAGCCTTCGGGTATATGACATGAATGGTACCTTGCTTAAGTATCCTAATAAAAGCCAAATTTTGGTCGCGTTGATGTGGACTTTAATCTTGATGGCATTTGATCTTTTGAAAAGGGCTAGGAGCTAATTATTGCGTTTTTAACCGTTACGCTTTATTTTTGGAATTAATAAGTATCGAAATAAAGTCTTAAAGAGCCTTAGGGTATATGACTTAAATAAAATCTTGAGATACAAAATTAGGAATAAGGGAGGAAAAGTAAGTACACAATTAGCTTTTATGAGTAGTGTTAGCTTCATAACTTGTATTTTACAATGATCTTGTTTTTAAGCTTGGCTTGGAGAAGTGAAAGTCGGGGACGATGAATTTATCCATTTGAACACTTTTTGTGCTTTTTGTTCCGTGATCCTAAAAGTTATCAATTAATAATGAAAGCATTACATTATGTCACATATGAATAAGTTGTAAGTTATAAATTATGAAAATCATAAAAAAAACAAAAAAGGGTAAAACGAGGGTGCTTGCGAAATTAAATAAATTTTGAACCTTTTAATGGACCTTTTCTATTCTTGTTTGATTGTGAGGGGGTCATATGTTGAAAGGGGATAAAATTATTATTTCCGAGTTTGTTTTATTTACATTGCGTGTGGGATCAACAATGGCTTAGTGTGAGGGAATTTGATATTTGCTAAAACACACATCTTTTATACCCCGTTAAACACTATAAAACGGACTAAAAATGCTAAAATATGCTTTATTATATTGCAAATATGTTTGTTTGGTATTTTTATGTCTTGCAGGTAAAAGGATTGAAAACGGTGCAAAAACAAGAATTATCGGGCTTAATTTGGTCAAGTCTAATTATTACTCAAGCTGAGATGAAGTCGTAAAAAGTCCCTGAGCATACCAGTAGAAAAAGCATGGAAACACGAGTCCAGCGATGCCCTCAGATCTTATTGGGCCAGCCTGTAACCCGCTTAATGGGCCGGGCCAGCCCATATTATCTCCTAGCCCAACAATTTAATTAAAATATATATGAAGCACTCAAGTTGAAATAGGCGAATAATAATCCAACACATGGCCTCTTTTATTAAGCAAAGAATTGGATTTAGAATATATAGCACCTCACGTGTTATGTAAATAAAATCTAAAGAAATCATGTGACACCGCACTATCTATTGAAATGGACAAATAAGAGGCGGACAAGTGGCGATGCAAAGAGTAATATCAATTCATTTCCTACAAAGTGATCATACGGTGTACAATTACTGCCTATAAAGGAAGCTATATGGATGGACACGTGGCGCTACTACATCGGTGGATCTTTCTTTTATATAACCATGATCCGTGTGACATATTTCCCAAGCCAATGATTGGCTACTCAAGTGGATAATCATTGGGCAAAATTACACAATCACTCCCTTGTACCCTTTAAATACAACTCGCCACCCTCATAGTAAAAGAAAAGGAAGAAAAAAAAATTCCTTTATTTTTTTGTTTAGTTTTCTTTTGTTTAGCTTATTTCAAATTTGTAATTGCTTAATTTGTATTTCTGCTTATTGTAACTGATAATTCTTAGCTTATTTCAATTTATGTAACAAGATTCGGTTTAGCTTAATGAAGTTGATGGTTTGTTTTTAAGTTGCTTATTTCTATTTTCTTCTTTAAATTTCAAGTGCTTATTTTCGGATTCGTTTGTGATTTTCTGAGCTTATTATCTAATATGAACAAGCTTTTTCATAAGCTTATTCAATTTAGTTTGAGCTAATATTGTTAGGATGCCTTTTCGTTAGCTTAATTTCTTAATCGAGTGAGGATCTAAATCATTCGCATGTTTTTAGCTTAATTCGAATCCTTGTTGCTGATTTACATAGTTGAGTTCTTATCTTGTTTATGCTACTTGCTTAGTCTCGATCATGATATTCGCCTCATGTTTTTGGAAATGATTAGTGCTTAATTTAGTGGTTTAGGATCTCGATTGATATTTTAAATTCATTAGTTGCTTTTAGTTGTTTGAGTAATTGATTTCGTGGCTTAATCTGAATTTGAGCTTAATCGTGTGTGCTTATTCTGTAAAAGTGCTTATTAAATCGGGCTCATTAGCAAAAATTTACAATCTGCTTGCGTTTGTTTTGTAGAAATTTACTAATAAAATTGAACTTGGGCCTTAGAATTTAAGTTTGGGCCAAATCTAGGCCACGTTTGGTTTTTAATATGTATTTGGACCTGCGTTGGTTTGTAAAAGTTTATTATGGCCTCGTTTAAATTGTAGGCTGCGTTTTGGTTGTAGAATTTTAAATTGGGCCATGTGGTCATATAAAATAAGTAGAATTAGTTAATTAGGATTTCATTTGTTTCATGTAGATTAACTGTTGGAACGTGTAGGGTAATTTGTAGGAACTACAAATTTTTATTAGTTTAAATATTATTAATATAAAAATAAACAAAAATAATAAAAAAAAAAAAAAAAAAAAAAAAAATAAAAAAAAAAATAATAAAAAATGGAAATAAAAAAATTTAAAACTAAAAAAAAAAATAGAAAAAAAATAAATATATGAAAAAAAATAAAATAAAAATAATGAAAAAAAATAATGAAAAAAAAATAAAAAAAAATAATTAATATATGAAATAAAAATAATAAAAAATAAAAAAACATGAAAATAATTGAAATAATATAATATAAATAAAAAAATTAAAAAAAAAAAAAAAATAAAAAAAATAAAAAAAAAAAAAAAAAAATATAAAAAAAAAAATAAAAAGAAAAATAAATAAAACAAAAAATAAAAATAAAATGAATAATAAAAGATCACTGTTAACATTGAATATGTTATGTTTGAATTTTTTTTGGTACCGGTCTACTCATGAGACGTGGAGCTTAAGGGTTTATCTAGCTAGACCGACTTTGATTAGTTGTTTTAGCTAAATAAATCGGGTGGTATTCGTTTACTTGCGGATCTCCAATTCGGTTCCATTTTCTAATCCCTTTTCAATACTTAGCATAGTTTTATTTTATTGTTTCATATTATGTTTGCCTATTTGATTTATGCCATGCTTAGTGTAGATTTATTTTATGTTTGATAAATTGAATTTCATTATGAGTAGTGAGTAGATTTATTAGTGCTTGTTAAGTGATTAGTGATTTGGAATTTAGGTGCGGGTTTAAAAAGATTTAAAAAATTATTAGTCATTAGTATTTTTTTCTTTTCGATTTACATTCCGTATTTATTTTTATGCAATTAAATAATTGTCATTTTATTTTTAATAAAGGCATTTTACTTTCTTGTCTTTTTAATTTATTGAACTTGTTTTACTCAGGATTTAATTCGTTAAACCTAAGCCCGCCACTTAATGAAAATTTCACGTCACTTACAAGCATTTTCGTCATTCTATCTTTTAGATCAATTTTTGTATAATCTTGTAGGTTTTTAAATCTTAGAATTAACATTTGTTTAATTTGAGTTAAATAGTTTAAAACCAAAACTAAACAATTTAAATGACAATCAAGTCGATCCTATCATTACCTTGAATTTCCATTACACCTCTCGCCGACGGAAACGACCCGGATGGGTTTTGATAATTGCTTTGGTTAAAAAGGTTTATCTAGAACCCGACGGAAATATATACTATTTATTATTGATATCCTCTTTTATATATTATATATTTATATATATAGTGTGTTTCGGACGGACATCAGGTAAACATTGTAAACTATTCGCTCAATCTCGGTCGTGATGAGTATTCTATTCACTAGCTTGGGACAATGATTCTACATCTCTACCACTAAAGCAAGGAGTAACACGTTTATTAGGTAATTATGGGTTTTTTGTATGGAAAGCATACGGTCGGATTACTCTAAACTATTCTTTCATTCGATACCATGTTACAGGAGGGCGACAAAGACCACACATACACATCCGAATCCACGGGATAGACACATGTGACTGCTCATCCCCACCTCGAAAAAGCTAAAGATTAGGACTAGTAGAGTAATTTAGGGTAGGAAGCTTCTAACTTTCACCAAAAGTAGTAAACCAACGAGGCAGCTGAGACGTGCATACACACTCGAATCCACGGGTAAGATCATACTCGCTCGATACCTCCCGTTCGAGTAAACTAGCGGGCTAAACATCAGGTTAAGAGGAGTTAATGTTGTTAAATAAAAAAATCAAGACAAACAAATAGATTAAGACTAAGATACAAGTTGCTAGAACTTATTTCACCAATCCATTATATGACTAAGACACTATATTTACAACGTCTTTGATATAGAATCAAAAACCAACAACTAAGTTGGCGGTCCCATAACGGTAATCTTCTTAATCATCCCAAAACTTTAACATAACGTCTACAAGGTAAGTGGCGATATCTTCCACTTTGTACAATACTCTACATCGTTGATTTTCTTTGACGTATCAACGAATAATCGATCCTTCATATAATTCCTTCGGTAATGCTCTTTCGCGAAACGATTATCTTCAAACTTTCTCTCTTTTTTTCTTTTTTTTTACTAACTAAACTTCAAATCTCGGTGTAGTTTCACCATCTTCACGATCATAATAATTCCGGATAATTCCTTCGGTAATTTCTTCGTTCTTCGGATTCACCATTAAATATGAATGTAGTAAATCACATGAGCTTTGACTACTAATATACATTCCCATTTGCGATGTGCAAATTTCCAACCACACCAAAGATAGAAAATGACACAAGACTCGGGAAATACAGACTTTACACTTTAAGCAACTAGCAACTGTAAATTAAACTTAATCTAACAGGGTAGGTTAAGGTGTAAGGGTGTAACGAAACAAATAATTGGTGTAAATTCCTAAAGGGTTGGTCTACGGGTTATTCTAGTGGATCATCACTCTAAAGATGAGAGTGGAAGGGTTTAACGGGAGGTTAACTAACCGGGGTGTTAGTAATATAACAACATGTTTTAGTGCGATTAGGTTGTAATCCTAAGATTTACCAATTGTAACAGTTCTCCAATTAATCCTAATTACTTATTATTTTGGTCTCATCGAAATAGGATATACCAAGCCAAGTTCTAAAGTCTACAACATCACCGGCACACTCATATTTTGTGGAATTTGGGTAAACATTTGGAAACGGAAAGGTTAAATCCTCACAATATCTATCAAGGGTTATTGTGTGCGGGTTATGTAACATGTAATTTCACAAAAGTATGCTTGAATTTTTTTTAAATTTGAGCATAATTTAAGCCTTTTATTGTGAAAAATTGGAAAATAAACATTCTAATTCCCCCCACTTGAATTATACAACGTCCTCGTTGTATATGTAAAACATTAAATACGGGAATTTAAAAAGAATTAGAATGAGAAATGTTAGCCGTGCATTTATTAAAGTGATGGTCATTAAATATTCCCGAGCCTTGTATAAGTAAAACGTAGTTTACGGGAATTTTATTTAAGCTAGTTGGGCGACTTAGTTTGTCGGCCTCAGCCCATTTGTATTATGAAAATACCGGCCTCAACAACACAAAGCACCACAAGAATAGTCCACTCTTGTATCTCACTATTTAAAGCCTCACTCCAAGTGTGGAGAGGGTGTTGATTCTCATTTTTCTTTGTTTATGATCAAGTAACCATTTTTCTTTTTTACTTTCTCTCTCTAAAATCTATTTTTCTATTTTTCTTATTTTTGTGTTTGGTGATGAAATGATATCCTAACAAGTGGTATCAAGAGCCAAGGTTGGGTGTTTTGATTTGGTTGTGGAAATTTTTTTTTATGTTTTGTTTCTTTGGTTTCGTTCGTGGGTATTTTGTGTGGTTTCGTCGTGGTTTAGTGCTTGTAGTTCCTTGGCTTAAAAACGTCTCTTTGTGGTTATTTTGGTTGCTGTGCAACATGAAAGGACGGAAAGAAGCTAAGAATCGAGCAACGTACTTGTTTGGACCGAACGAGTTCTTGGTGTCTCAGTCGAACGAGCAAACCCATCAAGGACCGAACTAGAATTTCCTTCAAGGACAGATCGAGTGAATTCACTTGTGAACCGAGCGAGTGGATCGAACTAGTTGATCTCTCTAAAAACCGAACCAGAGGACCGAACTAGCAAAGGATCGAACTAGGCGATCGATCTTAGCAGAGACCGAACTAGAACGATCGAACCAGCAGAGGCAGGGTAAAGATTGAAATAGCGAAGGACCGAACTATGAAGGACCGAACTAGCGACGTAGAACCAGCAGTGGATCAAACTAGTGAAGGATCGAACTACGCGAAGCGACCGGAACTACAGCGAAGGAATGCGATTAAATAGCGTAGGACGAACTAGCTTAGGACCGAACTAGCGTAGGAGAACTTAGCAGAGGACGAACTTGTCAATTTTTTTGTTTTACGCGTTCTTTGATTTTGTAAAATCCCGTGACGAGATTCGATACTTTTCTCGGTTTTAATCAAAGATCTGTAAAATCCCGTGAAATAGTTTTCTCCACAACAACAAAATAACTTTACACTCTAAAAGATCTTGTTTATCATTTCACATCACTTTTGCAATGTCGACTCAGCAAGACATCAATGCTTTTAGAGCACAACGAATTGCAAACACACATGATCCTTTGGCATTAATGGCAAACACTCAGACACCGTGTCACCCAGATCACTCATCACTCATTACCTACATACAACATCCACAACCCAACAACAACTTTGTCCCACAACCTTCATTCAACACGAACTACATGCCACAACCAATGCAGAATCTCGAAGACAGTTCAGATCCCACAACTGCAATGAACAAGGCACTTGCTTTATGCTAAAAATTCAAGGCAAAAGATACCAAACAAACAACAACCAAAGAAGTTCATTAATCCCCCGCAATAGTCAAATTGCACAACAGGATATGAACACGAGCCAAGACATCAAAATGCAAATGGTTGATGACAATGTTGGAAATCAGGAGAGACAAAATGTTGTGCAGTATGATGGGAATGAGGTTGGGCAAAATGCGGTTCATAATCGGTATTAGAATGTTGTCAACTATGAAGGGGTTAGGTCTGTTCCAGAATGCCAAATCATTATGGGAATGGAAATGTTGTTACAGCTCCGGCTGAGGGTAATGGTAATGGTATCAATGGTAATCCGATAAGGTGTTACAACTATCGAGGAGAGGGTCATTATGCTAGCAACTGCACAGTAAAGTCAAGGAAACGGGATGCTGCTTATCTTCAGCAACAGTTGCAGATTGCTCAATGAGAAGATAATCAGCAGGGATCCAAGCACTCAAGTGGAATGTAAAAGATTCTCATGGCTGCTGCAGATGCTTATGAAGACTAGAGAGTAATAGTAAACTGGCACTTTGAGGATAACATTGCAGAAGATCCTTATTCTGGAACTCAGTCTGGACACTGCTCCCGTCTATGATCGAGGATCAACTGAGGTACCCAATGATGAAAATTGCTATGATCATGATATATTCAACATGCATACTCACGAAGTGCAGTATACTGATCTCCAAACTGAGCTTGATCGTACGAAAGAAAAACTTGAAAATTGCATTATTAAAAAGGAAAAAGAATACGCTGTTCTGGTATATATTGGTACACAAAATGTGAAGGAATGCAAATATGACAAGATTTCGTATGATAAAGCTTATAATGACATGCAACAAAAGATCGAACGGTTGCAAGCTCAGTTGGGAGATCTCAAGGGTAAGAGTTGTGATACTCAATGTGCATCAAATACCCTTGACCCTTTGTTTCAAAAACTTGAAGATGAGAAAGTGTCATTAGAATCTCAGGTTTTGAATTATGCCAAAGAAAATGCTTCATTTAAGGACCGACATTACATGAACCTGTTTGACTATATCAAAGTGACTCAAGCTCAAAACCAATCTCAATAATAGACTCTTTGCAAAACAATTGTATGACACCATCTATGACAATGCTAAGTATAGCCAGCTATTTTACTAAGGTTTTGAACGAAAAGGCACGCAAAAAGGTACGAGAGACGAATACTTTGTTTACAAAGCAATCATCTTGGGAAAACCACCTTTCTTCTTCTTATAAGCCAAACTTATTTTGTCACTCCTTTTCCAAAATCTCGATGCTTCCCAAAGTTTATAAAGACGATTGCTTTGTCCATACCAGGTCACTTCAATAGGCACCTTCCCATACCGAGGAATCAAAAGAGTGTGCAAACTGTTAAGGTGATTGCCTCTAGAATCTTTAGGACTAATCATTCTAAGAACCTCGTAGGGTAGTCTTGTTGTCCCTTAACAAACCTGTTAAATCAAGCGTTAGGACAAAACCAATCACTGCTTCGCAACCAAATGTCATCCATAGGCAACAAGCTAACTCTAACTCAAAGAGGGTTTTTCTCCTACAAGAGTAAACAACGCTGCTAAGACTATAAGTCCACAGCCTGCTAGGGTTCACTCCAAGTCTAAAAGTAGTTGCCTCTCGAATAACTTCGAGAAATTAGAAGAAAACCATAGGAATTCTCTAATTCCCAAGACTCAGAAGCATAAGTCATCTGAATGTAATAACATTAAGCTTGCCATTAGAAATGGCATTTCAGAAGTTGTTTGTGCTATGTGTAAGCAACGTTTTTGTTACTGGCACTATGTGTCTGTATGGCTTAATCATGTGAATGCATGAATTCCCGTGCTGATAACCAAGTGACCCGACTGTCTCAAAACTTGAAAATCAAAAGAAAATAAGGGCAAATGCCAGGAAATCAATGGAGTTAGGGTCCCCAAGAAGTCTTGCTTCTTTCTAGGCCTAGCAAACTAGAATTGTCTTAGGTGGGTTCAAAAATCTGGAAGGATTTTTTTCCATGTGTGAAAATTAACTGCATCCAGTAAACAACGAGAATAAATCTGATAAATTGTGTGTGACAATGCAAGTACTTTCTAAATACCCCTCGAAACCTTCAAGCAAAGGGTTTTCGAATTCCACTTCTCTTCTTGGCAGGTTATCAAGACTAAGGAAACAACATACTTCGATCTATCCGATTGTTGTTCTCTAATTTTCTGCAATGGTTTATTATTAAATGTCAGATAATAACCCGTTCTTTAAAGAAAAGGAAATGTCGCTCCAGTGCATTTATCCTTAACAACAAAAAGAGAAATCTTTTCGGTCTTGAGCTATTCAACAAAACATTCAAAGTTTTGTAGCTCAAGTCAATGGTTTGCTATTAAATGACAGATAACAACCCGATCTTTAAATAAAAGGAAAATGTACGTGTCAGTGCGTTTATCCTTAACAACGAAAAGAGAAATCTTTTCGGTCTTGAGCTAGTATCAAAACATTCAAAGTTTGTTAGCTCAAGTCAATGGCTTGTAATCAAATGTCAGATTGCAACCCGTTCTTCAAAGAAAAGGGGAGTGTACGCTTCAGTGCGCTTTACCTTAAAAAGAAGAGAAATCTTCTTGTTTTCACTTCAGTAGATATGATAGTCATGACGTCGATGGTAGAGTTGGAAAGTCTATTCGGTCTTTGTTGGACGAATTATTCAATGGAGAAAATCAAGTTGTTTCAAAGCCTTCTGATGTTACTACTGCTGATGCATTCGATAAACGTCAACAACAACAAGATTCAACTTCATCTACTTCATCTCTAGCAACAACTATCTCCGCTGATGGAAACTTCGACTTGTAAATATTTTTTATCTTTCTCTTTATTTTGATTTATAAATATGTTGAAAAAGAAAATACAAAAATATAAAACCAGAAAAAATACAAAAATATAAAACCTATAAAAGAAAAATACAAAATTAAAAAATTTAAAAAATACAAAAATAATCTTCTCCGACATGTCTCTCGACAATCGATAACATTTGCGCACCTAGAAATGTTGATTAATATTAACACGGGTGAATAAATGAAGTTCGAGCGAGAGTTTCAAATGCTTTCAAAACATGTACTTTCATTTTTTTCTACGACTTTCTAAGTAAATGTCGGCTTAGGACTCGGTCTCCAAAGAAGGGAAATGTTCATTTTATGTACATTTATCCTAAACAACGGGAAGTTCATATCTTCTCGGTCTTGAGCAAAGTCATATAAACATTCAAAGTTTTGAATGCTCAAGAGAAGTTCTAAGGAAAATGATGGTAAATAAGATATATCTCACATATTTTCCTGTTGAGCACAATTTTTCAAGATATTCTCAAAAAGAAATTTCAAATTCTTTCAAAATTGTGTGCTCAACAAACAATACCACTCCAAGGTTTTTCAATCTTTCTATAATTGAGGGGGGGGTATATTAATATGATTCATTTGCATGCTATCCTGTTATCCCCCAGACTTAGTTAGGGCTCATGTGAATTCTGGACATAACTTGTTTTTAATTCACGATTTGTCAAAACATTGTAATCACATATGCCCATTTTTGAGGGGAGGAATAGTGATTAAATGTGATCATACGGATTAATTACGGATAAGTTCTTCAAGATATAGTGGTACTAACTCGCATGTGCAAAAATCTTGCTTAAATATGGTGCATATGTGTGGGGGAGCTTTTTGGTAACTCTGGAAAACACTCAAGAGCCTAAAATGATTTTCAGACACGTGAATTGATTTTTTTCATCAAAATGGTTTTTATGGATCTTCATGGCAAATATCTCAAGACGACCAACTGTTATTGCTCAGGGAGTTACTTAAGGCAGTTATAGGTTAGGTATATTCGTTCCATGATCCAGCCAGAAACCGGAGGGATCTACCAGGAACACTCTATTAGATAGAGTAGAGGTCCTAGGTATGATTGAAAAACAAGCAGTAAGTGAGATAAGGGAATAGTGCAGACTGGAGGAAGCTAGTGCTAGAACATACCCAATAAGGTATAGTCATGAAGTCTCAGTAAGCACTGAAGGGGTTGAAGAATGAAAAAGAATTGTAAGGATAAAGGGAAAAGAAAAGAAGCCATCTCTCATACAACCTTAGGCAGAAACCGGGTCAATGCATAATCTATTGTTATCACAAAGATGATTCTGATATTAAAGACAAGTCATCATGGACCCAGTGATGCAATGCACAACCCTCCCTAGCCACTCAGAATCTCTCAAAATATTTCTGTTTCCATTCTCACGAGATCAAAAACATTTTCTATGGCTTTCTCATTCCGAGATCGTTGAATGAAAGGGGCAGTTCGCTCCAGCTACCGATTACCAACTATGAAATGTGCACTTATTGAGTCTAGAGCCAATGCAGATCATCTCAATATTCACTATCATCCCAAAACTTTACATACTCTACAAGGTAAGTGGCGATATCTTCCACTTTGTACAATACTCTACATCGTTGATTTTTGTTTCGATCCTTCGTATAATTCCTTCGGTAATGCTCTTTCGCGAAACGATTATCATCAAACTTTTTTTTTCTATTTTCTTCTAACTAAACTTCAAATCTCGGTGTAGTTTCATGATTCGCGAATTAGTACACACTTATATAGCAGCCCTAATACAGATCCTGACCGAATGCCCTTGACCAAGGCAAAAGGTGTAGTAAAATCACATGAGCTTTGACTAATAATATTAAATTCTCATTTGCGATGTGCAAATTTCCAACCACACCCAAAGATTGAAATATGACCCACAAAGACTCTGGGATATACAGGACTTTACACTTTAAGAAACTAGCAACTGTAAATTTAAACTTAATCTAAACAGGGTTAGGTTAGGTGTAAGGGTGTAACGAACTACAAATAATGGTGTTAATATTCCTAAAAGGGTTGGTCTACGGTAGAATTCTAGTGGATCATCACTCTAAAGATGAGAGTGGAAGGGTTTCGGGAGGTTAACTAACCGGTGTAGTTAGTTAATAAACAACATGTATAGGAGATTTGGTTGTAATCCTAAGACTTACCAATTTAAACAAGTTACTCCATTAAATCCATAATACTCATTATTGTGGTCTCGAATAGATATACCAAGCCAAGTTCTAAAGTCTACAACATCACCGGCACACTCATATTTTGTGGAATTTGGGTAAACATTTAGAAACGGAAAGTTTAAATCCTCACAATATCTATCAAGGGTTATTGTGTGCGGGTTATGTAACATGTAATTTCACAAAAGTATGCTTGAAATTTTTTTAAATTTGAGCATAATTTAAGCCTTTTATTGTGAAAAATAGGACAAATAAACATTCTAATTCCACCCCCCACTTGAATTATACAACGTCCTCGTTGTATATGTAAAACATTAAATACGGGAATTTAAAAAGAATTAGAATGAGAAACTGTTAGCCGTGCATTTATTAAAGTGATGGTCATTAAATATTCCCGAGCCTTGTATAAGTAAAACGTAGTTTACGGGAATTTTATTTAAGCTAGTTGGGCCTAGTTGTCGGGCTCAAGCCCATTTGTATTATGAACCGGCCCAACACAAAGCCCACAAGAATAGTCCACTCTTGTAACTATTTAAAGCCCTCTCCAAGTGTGGAGAGGGTGTTGCTTCTCATTTTTCTTTGTTTATGATCAAGTAACCATTTTTCTTTTTTACTTTCTCTCTCTAAAATCTATTTTTCTATTTTTCTTATTTTTGTGTTTGGTGATGAAATGATATCCTAACAAGTGGTATCAAGAGCCAAGGTTGGGTGTTGTGATTTGGTTGTGGAAATTTTTTTTAAGTTTTGTTTTCTTTTGGTTTCGTTGTGGGTATTTTGGTGTGGTTTCGTCGTGGTTTAGTGCTTGTAGTTCCTTGGCTTAAAAACGTCTCTTTGTGGTTATTTTGGTTGCTGTGCAACATGAAAGGACGGAAAGAAGCTAAGAATCGAGCAACGTACTTGTTTGGACCGAACGAGTTCTTGGTGTCTCAGTCGAACGAGCAAACCCATCAAGGACCGAACTAGAATTTCCTTCAAGGACAGATCGAGTGAATTCACTTGTGAACCGAGCGAGTGGATCGAACTAGTTGATCTCTCTAAAAACCGAACCAGAGGACCGAACTAGCAAAGGATCGAACTAGCGACGATCGAACTAGCAGAGGACCGAACTAGCAACGATCGAACCAGCAGAGGATTGAACTAGCGAAGGACCGAACTAGTGAAGGACCGAACTAGCGACGACCGAACCAGCAGTGGATCAAACTAGTGAAGGATCGAACTAGCGAAGGACCGAACTAGCGAAGGACCGAACTAGCGTAGGACCGAACTAGCTTAGGACCGAACTAGACGAAGGGACCGAACTTATGATGAGGATCCGATCTAGTCAATAGTTTTTTTGTTTTACGGTTTCTTTTGATTTTGTAATTACGTGAAAGATACGATTCTTTTATCGTGTTTAATCACAAGATCTGTTTAATCCCGTGAAATTAGTTTCTCTCCAAACAACAATCACTTTACAACTGCTTAAGATCCTTGTTTATCATTTTCACATAATTTTTGCATATGTCGATCGCAAGAAAATCAAGCTTTTAGAGCACAACGAATTGCAAACACACATGATCCTTTGGCATTAATGGCAAACACTCAGACACTGTTTCACCCAGATCACTCATCACTCATTACCTACATACAACATCCACAACCCAACAACAACTTTGTCCCACAACCTTCATTCAACACGAACTACATTCCACAACAATGCGAATCTCGAAGACGTTCAGATCCCACAAAACTGCAAGAACAAGGCACTTGCTTATTGGCTAAAAACTTCAAAGTCAAATAGCATACCAAACAAACAAACAACCAAAGAGTTCATTATCCCCCGATAGTCAATTTGCACAACAGGATTTGAACACGAGCATGACATCAAAATGCTATGGTGATGTAATGTTTGGAAATCAGGAGAGACAAAAATGTTTGTGCCAGTATGATGGGATGAGGTTGGGAAATGCCGGTTCATAATTCGGGTATTCAGGAAATGTTGAAAATCATGATAGGGCTTAGTGTTGTTCCAGAAAATTGCAAATCATTAGGGGAATGGGAAATGTTGTTACAGTCCGGTCTGAGGGGTAATGTAATGGTATCAATGGTAATCCGGTTAAGGTGTTACAACTATCGGAGGAGAGGGTCATTATGATAGCAACTGACTAGTAAAGTCAAGGAAACGGGATGCTGCTTTTCTTCAGAAACAGTTGCAAGATTTGCTCAAGAGAAGAAGCTGGGATCCAAAGCACTCAGTGTAATGTAAATTCTGCTGCTGAGGTTGATGCTTATGAAGAAACTGAGAGGTAAAGTAAACTGACTTTAGAGGATACATTTGCAGCAAGATCCTTATCCGAACGCAGTTCTGTCAATGTCCGTCTATGACTCTGATGGGATCACTGAGGTACACCAATGATGAAATTTTGCTATGAACTTGATATATTCAACATGCATACTCACGAGTGCCAGTATACAAATACAACTGTATCTCCAAACTGAGCTTGATCGTACGAAAGAAAAACTTGAAAATTGCATTATTAAAAAGGAAAAAGAATACGCTGTTCTTTGGAATAATTGGTACACAAAATGTGAAGAATGCAAATATGACAAGATTTCGTATGATAAAGCTTATAATGACATGCCAACACAAAGATCGACGGTTGCAAGCTCATGTTGGGAGATCTCAAGGGTAAGAGTTGTGATGCTCAATGTGTATCAAATACCCTTGACCCTTTGTTTCAGAAACTTAAAGATGAGAAAGTGTCATTAGAATCTCAGGTTTTGAATTATGCCAAAGAAAATGCTCATCTAATGAACCACATACAAGAAACCTGTTAGACTCTTCAGTGACACAAGCTCAATAAATTCAATATGGATCTTTGCAAAAACAATTGTATGGACACCAATCTTGACAATTGCGGGGGGGGGGGGGGGTGAGAAAGCTAAGAGCCCACAGTTATTTGATAAGGTTTCTGAACGAAAAGGCACCACAAAAGGTACGAGAACGAATACTATGTTTACAAAGCAATCAATCTTGGGAAAACCACCTTCTTCTTCTTATAAACCAAAACTTTATTTTGTCACTCCTTTTCCAAAATCCTCGGTTCTTCCCAAAGTTGATAAGACGAATGCTTTGTCCAAACCAGTCACTTCAAACTCGGCACCTTCCATACTGAGTAATCAAAGGTGTGCAACAACCTGTTAAGGATTGTTCCACGCCATCCTCTAGAATCTTTTAGGATAGTCATTCTACGACCTTAGGGTAGATAATGTTGTTCCCTACAAATCCTGTTAAATCAAGCGTTGGACAAAATCAATTCACTGTCTTCGCAACCAAAATGTCATCATAGGCAACAAGCTAACTCTAACTCGAGTGAGTTTTTCTCCTACAAGAGTAAACTCGTGCTAAGACTATAAGTCCACAGCCTGCTAGGGTTCACTCCAAGTCTAAAAGTAGTTGCCTCTCGAATAACTTCGAGAAATTAGAAGAAAACCATAGGAATTCTCTAATTCCCAAGACTCAGAAGCATAAGTCATCTGAATGTAATAACATTAAGCTTGCCGTTAGAAATGCTAAATCAGAAGTTGTTTGTGCTATGTGTAAGCAATGTTTTGTTACTGGCAATCATGATGTCTGTATGCTTAATCATGTGAATGACATGAATTCCCGTGCTGATAACCAAAGTGCCAATGTCTCAAAACTTGAAAATCAAAAGAAACATAAGGCAAATGTCAGGAAATTGAAGGAGTTAGGGTCCAAAGGAAGTCTTGCTTCATCTAGGCCTAGCAAACCTAGAAATTGTCTTAGGTGGGTTTCAAAACCAACCCCTGGAAGGATTTTTTCCAGTGTGGAAAATTAACTGCATCCAGGTAACACCGAGAATAAATCTGATATATCTCGTGTGTGACAATGCAAGTTACTTCTAACCCTCGAACCTTCAGCATAGGTGTTTTCGAATTCCACTTCTCTTCTTGGCAGGTTATCAAGACTAAGGAAACAACATACTTCGATCTATCCGATTGTTGTTCTCTAATTTTCTGCAATGGTTTATTATTAAATGTCAGATAATAACCCGTTCTTCAAAGAAAAGGAAAATGTACGCTTCAGTGCATTTATCCTTAACAACAAAAAGAGAAATCTTTTCGGTCTTGAGCTATTCAACAAAACATTCAAAGTTTTGTAGCTCAAGTCAATGGTTTGCTATTAAATGACAGATAACAACCCGATCTTTAAATAAAAGGAAAATGTACGTGTCAGTGCGTTTATCCTTAACAACGAAAAGAGAAATCTTTTCGGTCTTGAGCTAGTATCAAAACATTCAAAGTTTGTTAGCTCAAGTCAATGGCTTGTAATCAAATGCCAGATTGCAACCCGCTCTTCAAAGAAAAAGGGAGTGTACGCTTCAGTGCGCTTTACCTTAAAAAGAAGAGAAATCTTCTTGTTTTCACTTCAGTAGATATGATAGTCATGACGTCGATGGTAGAGTTGGAAAGTCTATTCGGTCATTTGTTCGACGAATTATCAAATGGAGAAAATCAAGTTGTTTCAAAGCCTTCCGATGTTACTACTGCTGATGCATTCGATAAACGTCAACAACAACAAGATTCAACTCCATCTACTTCATCTCTAGCAACAACTATCTCCGCTGATGGAAACTTCGACTTGTAAATATTTTTTATCTTTCTCTTTATTTTGATTTATAAATATGTTGAAAAAGAAAATACAAAAATATAAAACCAAAAAAAAAATACAAAAATATAAAACCTATAAAAACAAAATACAAAATCAAAAAATTTCAAATATACAAAAAGAAATCTTCTTCCGACATGTCTCTTCGACAATTCGTTAACATTTGCGCACCTAGTAATGTTGATTTAATCTTAAACTACATGGTGAATAAATGAAGTTCGAGGCGAGTGTTTCAATTGCTTTCAAAACTGTCCTTTCATTCTTTCTACGAACTTCTAAGTAAATGTCAGCTTAGGACCTCGTCTCAAGAAAGGAAAATGTTCATTTTATGTACATTTATCCTTAAATAACGGGAAGCTCAATCTTCTCGGTCTTTGTGCAAAAGTCATATAAACATTCAAGTTTTGATGTATGCTCAAGAGATGTTTTAAGAAAATGATGGTAAATAAGATTATCTCAACATTATTTTACTGTTGAGTACATTTTTCTAGATATTCTCAAAAAAGAAATTTCAAATTCTTTCAAAATTGTGTGCTCAACAAACTACCACTCCAAGTTTTTCACTCTATTCTATAATTGAGGGGGAGTATAATAATATGATTCATTCTGCATGCTCTCCTGTTCTCCCAAGACTTAGTTAGGCTCATGTGAATTCTGGACATTAACTTGGTTTTTAATTCATAATTGTCAAATATGTAATCTCATATGCAATTTTTGAGGGGGGAGGAATAGTGATAAAAATGTGATCAATACGGGTATTAATAAGGATACGATCTATCAATTATAGTGCGTCCTACTAAACCTCGCATGTGCAAAACTCTTTCATAATATGGTGCATATGTGTAGGGGAGCTTTTTGGTAACTCTGGAAACACTCAATGTGTCTTAAATGATTTCTCAGACACCGTTGATTGATTTTTTATCAAATGGTTTTATGGATCTTCATGGAAATATCGCAAAGGGACCGACCAACTGTTATTTCTTCAAGGGAGTTATAAGGCAGTTAAGGTTAGGTATTCGTTTCATGATCCAGCCAGAACCGGAGGGATCTACCCAGGAACACTCCATTAGATAGAGTAGAAGTCCTAGGTATGATTGAAAAAAAAAGGAGTTTAATGTGAGAATAAGGGGAATAAGTGCCTGATGAGATGGAAGCTTAATTAATTTTAATGTAGAACAAACCCAATAAGTACTAGTCATGAAGTCTCGGTAAGCACTGAAGGGGTTGAAGAATGAAAAAGAATTGTAAGGATAAAGGGTGAAAAGAAAGAAGCCCTCCATACAACCTTAGGCAGAAACCGGGTCAATGCATAATCTATCGGTAATCACAAAGATGATTATGATATTGAAGACAAGTCATCATGGACCCAGTGATGCAATGCACAACCCTCCCTAGCCACTCAGAATCTCTCAAAAGATTTCTGTTTCATTTCTCACGAAGATCAACACATTTTTATCGGCTTTCTCATTCCGAGATCGTTGATATTGAAAAGGTGGCAGTCCGCTCCAGCCTCCGATTACCAAATAACAAATGTGCACTTATAGAGTCTAGAGCCAACGAGATCCATCAAAAATCTCACTAGGACACAAATTCCAATATACAAAATGTCGTACATCATTATACAACATTTGGTATCAATAAGTCCTACGCATTATCCTTGTGATAATTGCCAGAACATCAGAGTGATACTCTTTAGTATTCACAGTGACGATGGAAATCCTTCTTGAGCCAACATCAAACAAGCTCTTGGTAGGTGACTTGCGAGATTCTATATGAATCAAACTTGTGTCAACTGGAAAGAAACGATGGTGCGATCTATTGAAATCAAACTTGTATAGTAAAATGAATTGACGACTTAATCAGTAAGATTGTAACTATTTGATTTACTCTTACAGTGTTGTCTGCTTTGAGATGCTCTGGTAACGAGAACGGCTAGCGCAGCTGCGAAACCCTGTCAAGGAGATTCTTTTGAAATTCTACCTGATCAAGGCAGTATTTATACTGATAACGGGAACCGTTTTATTGCAACCATATTCAAAGAAATGAAAAGACACTTTTGTCCATATAGTTTATCTCTAACCTATACTAGCAAGGTATGATAGAACAGAGAAGTGATGGAAATTTATACTACCTGGATTGAATATGGGTACCTTTAAAGGGTGAGGTGAGAACCCTGATAATGGATGAAGCCTATAAGTCAAAGTACTTTGTACACGCAGGAGCTGATAAGATGTACTATGATTTGAGAGATAGGTATTGGTGGCCTGGAATGAAAAAGGATATAGCTGAGTATGTTATGTCATTCATTGCAATCGTCAAGGTTAAGTGGAATTCGAAACGTGGTCCTGAATTCACGTGGGAACGTGAAGATCAGATGAAATTGAAGTACCCGCATTTGTTTAGTGATGTTAGTAGTTGAATTTTGGGGACTAAATTCTTTTAAGGGGGTAGAATGTAACCTTTGCCCTTTTTGTGTTCTGAATATTCCATTTATAGTCCTTTGACTATTTGACTTTTATTAGTTTATTCAGATTTTGTACCGTGTTGACGGTGGTGATTTTATGAGATATGTAACGAATTGAGGTTTATTGTGTTTAATAATCCTTTTGGAAGGTATTATTGTGTTATGTGTATTCCGGGTGGTTAGACCCGTGAATGTTGAGAAATGTCGAAAAACGAGTCTGACACGTCCGTTAATGTCCAGATTGAGTTTTGAAGGGTGTAAAGTGAAAATATTTCGTGTGAATACTCTAGGTTAATGGAAAAGTACTTTTAAAGTGAATAAAAATGTTAATTAACTTTGGGGTGAATTTTACGGTTGAGTTTTACGAGCTTTTAAGTGATTTTGACACGAAAAGAAAGACCCGAGACCCCATAGGATGCTATGGCCGGTCATGGTAGGGTGAGGAGACAAGGAGGCCCTTTTTTAGCAAGGTTGTCTAAACCTTGTTAGTATTAATATTCCATTTGTCTCATTTTCCAATCATTCTTATCATTTCAAAAAAGCACACACAAGTGTGTGTGTGTGTGTGTGTATGTGTGTGTGTGTGTGTGTGTGTGTGTGTGCTTGGTGCGTCCGCCCCCTAAAACCACCATAAATTTTCCAACTTTCATCAAGAACGTGTTAATACGAGTGTTTCGGTATTCATTTAAACAACGTTTGGGTTGTCTGGCTCGTGTCGAAATCCACAAATTTAAAGATTTTCTTGTAAGTTTTCAAATTTAAATTTCGTTTGTCCTTTAGGGTTTATTTTAATGCATAGATGTTAGTTGTACAAGTTAATCGTTGTGAAAATCGATTTTTGGAAGCGAAATGAATAAAAATGTGTGTTTGGTTCGTGAATAGTAAAAAGGAAAAAAAGGGTTTTTGTAGTTTTGATGTTGTGGTCGTGATGGTTAAATAATATATGATGCTAGAATGTTTATTTTTGATAAGTTGCTTATATATTCTGGCTTATTTTTAAGCTATTTCTTGGCTTATTTGGTCTTATATGCCACGTATACTTTTTCAAAATCACTAGGAAAGTGATTTTGATTATTTTTGTGTTATGGCGTATGTTGTGGACTATTTTTGAGGCTTATGGTAGTAACCAAATGCGATAAGTAGCTTTTTAGCTTATCTTAAAGCTTAATATACGTAGTATGGAGGGCTTATTTTTGAGGCTTATGGACTCACGGCCCAATAAGTCTATTTGAGCCGCGACTTAATGGGAGGGCTTATTGTTGTCCGGATTATTTTTACATACAAGTATATACTTATATATCTAGATGGACTTTGGTTTTGGACTTGGATCGTATTTTGGACTTATAAATGTTCTAATGGACCCTTGTTGGGCCTTAAGGCCCAATAAGCGATATTTAGTAGTTATGAGAATTTTAAAAAGAAAACGTACTTAATAAAAAGTGAAAATGTATTAACGAAGCGATAATGAGATGATATTTTCTTAAGGAAAAGTTTGGGTAGGTGTTTAAAGATTGAATTTTGGGATTTGTCGAAAAGGTCCGAATTTTGTGAAATTTGATGAAAATAAGGTTTGAAACCTTGGAAAACGTTGTATAAACGTACGGGTCATGTCGAAATTTCGTAAAAAGTTTATACTTAGAATTTTTCATAAAAACGTGATTTTTGATTTTTAAATAATAAAATATTATTTAATTATTTTATTTATTTAATAAATTCACTAAAAGACGAAAAATATAATTTTTTTCGAAACTTCTCTAATGAGTTTATTATGAGTAAACATTTCATTTTCAACCATATAATGATTATTTTAAAGTGTCTAAGGTTACTGAATAGACTTGTCGAGATATATTTATAATTAATAATTATAAATATTTATATTACTTATCTATTTTCTCTAAATAGTATAAGTATGTATTATCGGAGAATGAGATTGATATGATATTGGAAATGAGTAGTCAACCATCACACCACTAAAACTGTTTTGGGTAATCGTACAACGCGTCTAAACTCTATGCATCAAACGTGAAGATTGTTTTGGAATTGGATGATCAAATTGGGACGTTAACTGGACTAGGTCGTGTACGGGCGTCCGTTGCATTTGCTTTGAATTGAGAATGGGGTAGCTAAATACTGCCTTGGGTGGAGTAGCTCGAGCCCCACTTTTTACTGTTTTTCCGTTGGAGGAAAATGATACTCAAATGTGTTTTAAAATGTTTTGAATTGATCTGTGCGAAATGTGATTTTGTTTTTTGGACAAGTTATGTGCTTATGACTGCTATGTGAATATTATGTGATGCATGATTGTTTGGATCGGATGGGTACGCCTACCCAGTGTTTGTGAGATTATTGGATCGGATGGGTACGCCTACCTAGTATTTGTATGATTATTGAAGTGGATGGGTACGCCTACCCAGGTTTGTGTGTAGTCCTGCCCTAATTTTAGTGCTCCAGCTGGTAGGCCCTTTAGGTGCGTAAGTGACATATAATTATTGGTTAGCGGTGATGCTAGAGTTGTTTGCATATATTCACTGTCATATAGCATTATTGTCCACTGTTGAAGTATTGACACAGCTTTTGGGTTTAAGGTCAAACCTACGAGCTCACCAACATTATTGTTGACGTTTTTGAGTATCATTTTCAGGTGAAGTGAAAGAGGAATAGTTTGGTGATTGTGATAGCAGACTTAGAAGTATCCCGAGTCGAATTTCATTTGAAGTCTTGCTTGCTTGTTGTTTTGATTGTAGTTTTGGATGTTATGGAATAAGTTTGGATTTCGATCCCCTGTGAGGGCGTTGGAATAATTGTAAGAGATTGTGGATTTTAGTTGCGATTTGGGACATCACTTTGGAGTTTATGCAATGTAGTTGTCTCTATTTTCTACCTTGTGTTATGATTGATCATTATGTTGCATTCCTGAGTTTCTGCCATTGTCGAGGTGTGACAAGTTCCATCCGCGCGCGGTTCCAACTTCTCCTTTGGTATATCCTTCCTGATCATACCTCCTACGTCTTCATTCTTGATGTTCTCTGGTTTATGTGCCTTGATTTATGCTTCCAAAATTTGCTTGGGGATATTCAAACCAATAGTCATGACTAAGGCTCGAACCCGTAATGGCTTATTCTGTTCTTTACGGCTTAAGGCATCGGCCACTATTCTTGCTTTCCCCGGGTGGTAACGTATTTCACAGTCATAATCGCTGAGCAACTCTAACCAACGACGTTGTCTCATGTTCAGCTCCTTTTGATCAAGAATGTGTTGTAAACTCTTGTGATCTGTGAGCACCGTACACTTGGTTCCATACAGATAGTGTCTCCAGATTTTTAAAGCAAACACTATTGCTCCAAGTTCCAACGCATGAGTCTTATAGTTCTTATCATGATTCTTTAATTAGCGTGATGCATAAGCAATCACCTTCTCTCTTTGCATCAACACAGCGCCCAAACCTTTGATCGAAGCATCGCAGTATATGATAAAATCTTTGCTTCCTTCAAGTAAAGCCAAAATTGGCGCATTGCACAACTTCTGCTATATTAACTGGAAGGCGGCTTCCTCCTTGTCACCCCAATCAAACTTAACTCCTTTATGAGTAAGCTTGGGCATTGACTTTGCGATCTTCAAAAATCCTTCGATGAATCTTCGGTAATACCCAGCAAGACCTAAAAATTGTCGAATCTCCGTTGGTGTTTTAGGAGATGCCCAATATTTTATGGATTCGATCTTGGCGGGATCCACGCGAATGCATTGACTATCAATCACGTGGCCGAGAAATTGTACATTAGGAATCCAAAATTCGCATTTAGAGAATTAAGCGTACAACTCATCTTTCTTAAGCAATTCCAGAATTACCTTAAGATGTTCTTTATGTTCGTTCTCGT